>VMDO01006145.1:0-103594 GCA_007922755.1 Pedetes capensis | reverse complement strand
GGTGGGTGCATAAATTTGAATAATAGTCATATTAACTGGCCTTCCTTGTAGGCATATGGATATTATTCTATCACTGACAACATTGTATTTCAGGACAGATCTTGAAATGTCTTTTTTGATGATGAATGCAACCCCATTTCTCTTTAGTTTATCATTCCCAGCATAGTAGACCATATGATTGTCTGACTCAAAATGGCCTGTGCTCATCCATTTGAGCTCACTGATCCCTAGAATGTCAATGTTTATGTGCTCTATTTCTCTTTTAACAATTTCTAATTTTCCTAGATTCATACTACATACATTCCATGTTCCAATTATTAATGGATGTTTACAGTTGTTTCTCCTCATTTTGAGTTGTGCCACATCAGCAAGTTGAGCACCCTGGGGCTTTACTCCATTTCCATCATCACGGTAGACTCTACTTGGATGAGGCAACTCTTTCCCAGTAGTCTTCTGAGTGCCTTCCAACCTGGGGGGCCTCATTTTCCGGCACTATATCTGTCAGTGTCTCTTTGCTATCCATAGGTTTTCAGTGGCTAGTTGTTTTGGGAGTGGCTCGCCAGGTCCTACTCCCTAGTCTGTCTTAGTCTGGAAGCTCAGCTGAAAACCTGTCCACCATGGGTAACCTTGCTCATGTCCGAGGTTACAGTGGCAGAGCTCTCAGCCTCATTGCAACACACAAGCCCCCATAGTGCGGCAAACTGACAGAAGTGTGGGAGCTGCTATTCATAGGGTTTTCAATGGCTAATTGTTTTTGGAGTGGGCTGCTGAGTCCTTCTCCCTAGCGTGTCTTAGTCTGGAAGCTCAGCTGAAACCTGTCCACCATAGGTGGCCCTGCTGGTATCTGAAATACCAGTGGCATAACTTTCAGCATCACAGAAACATGCAAGACCCCACAGTACAACAAGCTGATAGCCACATGGGGGATTTTCATAAATTAGCCATGTTAATATTGCTTTCCTAATCTCCATATACAGTAGTAATTTGTTGATTCAACTTGATCCAGGATTCATTTCATAAAGGAAACAAACATCTGAAAGTGGAGCTCAATTAGAAGGATTCTGTTGAGACACCTAGAAAGAATGAATGGTTTTGTTTTTAAGGATAATTTTTCCCTGGAAAAATTTCCCTGGAGTATTGTCAACCCATTCTAAAATGGTAGCCTTTCTCTAGTGAGTTGTTCTTTTTGAAATATTTGGAAGATTGCTAAATCAGTCAGAGTTTGTGGCCCATACTGAGGTAAGTAGATCTTGCTTTCCCCTTTCCCCCCACTTCAGAGTTCTGGTTTAGTTTCACTTTGTTAGTTTTTAGTTTTTGTGTATCATATTCTCCATTTAGAAAATAGGTACTCACTTTGAAAGACTCTTCTACAATCAATGTTTGTTGAATGAATGAGTAGATGAATGAGTGAAGAAAGAATAAATGGTAAGGTAGTAAACTTGAATACAGAAGGTAGTGACAGACAAGAACAGAAAGTAGAATAATGTTGCCCAGGGGGAGAGGGAAGAGGCAAAATGGGAGATTTAGTTTAATTAGTGGAGCTTCAGTTTTTCTGCACGACAAGAGTTTTGGAAATGAATATTGATGCTTATTGCACAACACTATGAATGTACTCAGTACCACTGAACTGCACACATAAAGGTGGTTAAGATAGAATGACAGAGCCAGGTGCAATGGCACACACCTGTAATCCCAGTGCCTGGGGAGGTGGAGGCAGGAGGATCGCAAGGTTGAGACCAGAGGCAACCTGAATAATTTAGTGAAACCCTGTCTCAAGAAACGAAATAAAAAGAGGGGCTGTGGGTGTAGTTCAGTTTAGGAATGCCCTGGGTTCATCCCCTCAGTACCACATACACAAAAAAATAGGATGATGTCAGCTAAATGGCACAATGAGGGATCCCAACCCTATACCACTAAAGAAACATGGATTTTGACAACTATCTATGGTCAGGAATACCTCTGTTGGAGTTCATCCTTTTTGACAATCAATCAATCAATCAATCAATAATATTAGATGTATTGAAGAAGGTAATAAACACAGTTTCACTTTACGCATGTTACCTCTTCCCCAGGGTAGCACCATCCAATGCCAAAAGAGACCATCTTGGCCCCTGGTTTTCTGCATGGGGAGAAAAGAGAAGATAGTGAGTGTCCATCTTACACAGCCTCACTGGACTTCTTTCAAGAAGCCCCCTTCTGCTTTGCTCCATCCAGATCCCTGAGGGGATCATCATGGTTTAATAGCCTGGGGAGTTTAGGAGCAAGATCTCACAACAATCACATTGTGGATCTCAAAATCTGTCCACAGATCCTACTAGTTGTGAAGTCCATCAAGAGACTCATACAGGAACCCTGTGGGATGCTCACAACTGGCCATTGCATGCCCTCAGCACTCTGTGCACATTCAGGGGAAAGTGCCTACAGGCCTACACAGATGGTTGTGCATATGCCCTTGTAGACAGCCATGGATATAAGCAGGTAGCCTAACTCTGAGGGATTAGAAAGAGACACACAACCTTGAACACATCAGGGGATTTCCCTGGGGAAAATACATGGAAATCTCTTAGCACTTGGCCTGATTTTGTGAAATTGAGAGGATACAATTGCAAGATCTCCCTTGCAAGAGGGAATGACTAGAATTGGGCAAGTGCATCTAGGAAAGGTCTGAGCATACTCCAAAATCTCTCACTAGTGAAAACTACCCTCTCCTGAAGCCACTCAGTAAACAGGGTAAGAGGAACTGCTTCTTGAAATGCAAAGGCAAGAATGCATTCAGAATCAAGAAAACATAATACCACCAAAGGAATAAAATAAACTTATAGTGACTCACCCCAAAGAAATGGAGACCAGTGAATTACCTGAAAAAATAATTCGAAATAATCATCTTAAAGAAGCTTGTGTGCTACAAGAGCATAGAGATAGAAAACTAAATTAAATTAGGAAAATAATACTGAACAAAATAATAAGTTCAACTAGCAGATAGATAAAAATCATAAAAAAGAATCAAACAAATCCTAGAGCTTAAGAATATAATAGCCAAAGTGAAAAATTCAATAGAAAGCTCCAACAGTAGACTAAGTCAAGCAGTGGAAAGAATCAGTGAACCAAGAAACAAATTTAAAATTATACAGTCAGAGAGACAAAAAGAAAAAAATGAAAAAGAGTGAAAAATGCTTCTGTGATGTATTGGACAACATCAAACAAAACAATTCATTATGGGAATTCTAGAAGGAGCAGAGAAAGGGGCAAAAAGTTTAAAGAAGTAATGACAGAAAACTGCTTCTAAAATTTGGTAGTGAACATGCAGATCCATGATGCTCAAAGAACTTCTAATAGTCTGAGCATCAAGAGGCTTCACTAAGACATATTATAATCAAATTGTTAAAAGTCAAACACAAAGGCAAAAATGTGGAAGCTGAAGTAGAAAAGCAAATCATTATGTACAAGAGAGTCCTCCATAAGACTATCAGTGGATTTCTCAGCAGGATTTTTGCAGGCCAGGAGAGAGAGAGAATGATATGCCCAAGATGCTGGAAGTAAAAACTGGCAACCAAAGATACTTAACCTGGTAAAACTTTCTTTCAGAAATGAAGAGTATCTAAGCACTTACAAACAAAAGGTAAAGGAGTTTATTACCACTAGACCTGCTTACAGGTATGCTAAATGGAGTTCCTCAAGTTGAAATGAAAGACTTCACAATAGTAACATGAAAACATATGAAAGTAAAAAACTTACCAGTAAAAGTAAGTGTGTAGTCAAATTCTAAATACTGTAACGGTGATGTGTAAATCATTTTTAACACTAGTAAAAGAGTATTAAAGACAAAAGTATTAAAAATAACCATAGCTATCATAATTTACAAATGGATATATATTATAAAAAGATATAAATCATTACATCAATAACATGAAATGTTCATGGGAGGGAGAACTAACAGTATTTGTAACCAATTGAAGTTATGTTTTTATTATTTAAAAATAGTCTGTTGTAAATATATTGTTTTATATAAGGCTCATAGTAATCACACACAAAAATCTGTAGCAGATACACAAAAGATAAAGAGAAATCAACCAAACATCATAAGAAATCATCAAATCACAAAGGAAGATAGCAAGAGAAAAAGAACAAAAGAACTACAAAACAGAAAACAAGATCAAACTTGCTGCCTAAAAGAAACTCATTTTGGCTTTAAGGACATACATGAGGTAAAAGCAAACTGGTGTAACACTATGTTCTATGCAAATGATAATCCAATAAGAGTAAAGGTGGTTATACATCTATTGGACAAAATAGATTTTAAGTCAAAAAAATATCACAGAAGTGGGATGTGGTGGCACATGCCTGTAATCCCAGCCCCTTGGGATTTTCTCCATGGACTTCTTTCTCCACCACCCTTGGGAGGTGGAGGCAAGGGGAATGTGAGTATGAGGCCAGAGGCTGCCTGTGAAATTTAGCGAGACCCTGAGTCAAAAGTAAAAAAATGGGCTGGGGGTGCAGCCGGGTGGTAGAGCACTTGCAAAGTACTTGTGTGGCCTGGATGCAACTTTCTTGTATCTCAAAAGATAAACAAACAAACAGAAACCCCAAACTCATCACAGAGACAGAGTCACTATATAATAAGTGGGTTGGTTAATCAAGAGGACATAATAATTGTAAATAGATATATATAATATTTATGTGCCTAAGTATAGAAAGTCTGCAGCCATACTATCCTGGTGTCCAATCCTGTGTGATCTTGGACCTAATAGATATTCACAGAATATTCTATCCTACAGTACCATTCTTCTCAAGCACATATGGAATGTTTTCCAGGATAGATTATATGTTAGGCCACAAAACAAATATTAGCAAACTTGAGACAACTGAGATCATATTGAGTATCTTTTCTGACCACAAAGGTATTAAAGTAGAAATTAAGAGCAGGAGGAAAATTGGAAAATATGCTAAAAAGTTTCAGGATACAAAATCAACTTGCAAAATCAATTGCATTTCTGTACACTAGCAATGAATTATCTGTAACAGAAATTGAGGAAATAATTCCAATTACAATGACTTCAAAAAAGAATATTTAAGAATAAAATTAACCACGGAGGTAAAAGATCCATATGCTTAAAATTATAAAGCATTGATAAATTAAAGAAAACATAAATAAATTGAAAGGTATCCCACATTTATAAATTGGAAGACTTACTAAAATATCCATACCACCCAAAGTGATCTACAGATTCAGTGTAATCCCTATCAAGATTCCAATGATATTTTTCACAGAAATAGAAAACAATTATAAAATTCATGGGAAACCACAAAAGACCCTCAGTAGCCAAGCCAGTCTTGAGAAAAAAGAACAGAGACAGACACACCATACTTTCTGATTTCAAGTTATATTACAAAGTTGTAGGAATCAAAACAGTGTGGTCCTGGCATAAAAATAGACACATAGATCAATGGTACAGAATAGAGAGCCCAGATATAAATCCACATACATATGGTCAATTAATCTTTTTCAAGGGTAGAAAGGAGCCAAGAATATATAATAGGGAAAACATAGTTTCTTCAATAAATGGTGTTGTGAAAACTGGATATCTATTTAGAAAATAATGAAATTGAACATTCTACCCAAAAATCACCTCAAAATGGGATAAAATCTTAAATGTAAGATCTGATAGTGTAAAGTTCGAGAAGCAAAAAAGCTTCTTGATATTGGTCCTGGTCAATTTCTTTTTGTATACAACACCAAAAATACAGGGAACAAAAGCAAAAATAAAAATGTGGCACTAATCAGACTAAAATGCTTTTGCCAACAAAGGAAACAATCAACAAGATGAAAAGGCAACCTACAGAATGGGAGAAAATGTTTGCACCATATATCTAAAGGAATTTTTGGATACTGTCCAAAATGTGTAAGGAACTCGTATAACTAAATAACAGAAAACCAAAAGAAGCAAAACCAAAGAAGACATGCAAATGGCAAATATGAAAAAGTGATCAGCAGCATTAATCAGTCATCAGGAAAATGCAATTAAAACCGTAACAAGATACCATCTCACAATTGTCTGTGTGGCCATCACTAAAAAGACAAATGGTAAGTGTTGGCAAACATGTAGACAAAAGGGAATCTTGGTATATTCTTGGTTGTTGTTGTTGTTAGGTGCCGTTGAGTCGGTATCCAACTCATAGCGACCCTCATAGGGTTTTCAATGGCTGACTGTTTTGGGATTGCCTTGGGAGTGGATTGCCAGGCCCTTCTCCCATTTTTGTAGTGCTGGGAATTGAACTTGGGACCTCAGAGACTGCAGCGCAGTGCTCTACCAACTGAGCTAAATCCAATTGGTACAGTCACTGTGGGAAATAATAAGGAGGTTCCTCAAAAATTAAAAATAAAACTACCATATGACTCAACATTCCTATTTCTGAGTATTTATCCAACAGAATTAAAATCAGGATCTCAAAGAGATATTTGCATTCCTATGTTCTTTACAGCATTATTAACAATAGGCAACATATGGAAACAATCTAAATATCCATTTACAGATGAATGAAGAAAACATATGACTTAATATTTTTCAGCCTTAAAATAAGAAGGAAATCCTGCCATTTGCAATAATGTAGGTAGACCTGTAAGACATCATGCTAAGTAAAATAAGCCAGACACAAGAAGACAAATACAAGGCTGCATGGTCTCACTTATAGGTGGAATCTGAAATAGTCAAACTTGCAGAAAGTAGGACAGCAGTTAGCAAGAACTGGCAGCAGGGGGAATGGGGAGATAGATGTGGATTAAGGGGTACAAAGTTTCAGTTATGCAAGATGAGTAGACTCTATGTACTTAATGTAGAGCATGGTGACTATAGATAACAATGCTATATAGTAACTTGAAATTTGTAAAAGGGTAGATCTGGAATGTTCTCAAGAGACACACAGATACACAGACACACACACAAAAGGTAACTAATGTGAGATGATGGGTATGTTAATTAGTGTGTATGTATATCAAAACATCAAGTTTTACCTCTTAAACGTACACAGTAAAAGTAAAATAATAAATTTTATGTTACATGTATTTACCATAGTTCAGAAAACTTGGGCCAAGTGTGGTGGCACCTGCCTGTAACCCCAGTGACTTGGGAGGTAGAGGCAAGGAGGTTCACAGGTTTGAGGCCAGAGGCAACCTGCATAACTTAACAAGACCCAGTCTCAGATAAAAAATAAAAAATGGGCTAGTGGTACAGTTCAGTTGTACAGTGCTTTCAAAGCATGCAAGCGTGAGGCCCTGGGTTTAAATGGCCAAGTACTGTGGAGGGGGGGAAGGAAAAGAAAGATTGAGAAAAAAAGATAATGATTTCTACTTGGGTTCTTATTTCCTCCCGAATGCAGAGTGAAGGATGAAATTAGAAGAAGTATTGTGGTCCATACATCATTTTTTACTGGAGCTTCTTATAAAGAGGGAGGGGAGGGGATTTCAAGGGATAGTGACATTTATTAAGCAGCAACTGTGGGCCAGGCACTGTATTTGAGCACTTTGAATATATTCTCAGTTAATCTTTAAGACAATTTTGTGAAATTTGGTGACCATCTATTTTATAAATGAGGAAATACAGGCTCTAAGTCATTAAGGTTGCTGCTTTAGATCATACTGTTGGTTCCACGGCTAATATTCTCATTTATACTCTCACATGTTGTTTCTGTGCATACATACTAAATGCAGAGAAAAAGAATCCATTCTCAAGGTCCTCCCAATATTTGGGAGCACATAGACATAACCCTACCGTTTGTTGTTCTGTTTTTAGGTGCCATCGAGCCAGGTCTGACTCATAGTGATCCTATGTACAACAAAACAAAACACTACCCAACATTGTGTCATGCCTGGCACTACGTCAATTCTTCTCTGCTAGTCATAGGGTTTTCAATAGTTGATTGTTTTGAGATTGCTTCTGGAGTGAATTGCCACGTCCTTATTCCATTTTTGCAGTGCTAGAGGTCGAACCCAAGGTCTCAGAGAGTGCAGAGCTGGCTTCTACCAACTGAGCTAAACCCCAGCCCAACCTGACTGTTTAAAACATTATATTCATTGATAGTCACATGATTAAAAAAGTCATTATGGAGAGGAAAGAAGGCTTAGAACTGCTTCCCATACTAACTGGTTGGATGCCTTCTGAATCCAGAAGATTTTAAGATCAAGTATGTATCAGCAACAGCTTTAGACATGTTGTTGTTGTTGTTGTTAGGTGCCGTCGAATGGGTATCCAACTCATAGCAACCCTCTGTACAACAGGGGAAACACTATTGTCAGTGCTTCTCTGCTGTTCATAGGGTTTTCAATGGCAGATTGATTTTTGGGAGGGGGTTGCCAGGTCCTTCTCCCAAGCCTACAGCTTCTGGTGTTCCCAGGTGCTCTCCATCCAGGTACTAACCAGGCCCGACCCTGGTTAGCTTCCGAGATCTGACGGGAGTGGATGCCACAGGGCTATAGCTGCAGATGCTTTAGACCTAGATGCTGTTAATCCTGACACAATCAGCCATTGAAAATCCTATGAGGGTCACTATGAGTCAGACCCAGCTTGATGACACCTAACAACAACAACAACTATTAAGGCAGCTTCTGTTCTAAGTGTATTGATCTCTCTGAGGTCACTATGTTGTGACCAGAACAGAATTGACTGTTGGCCTGACCTTGTAACACAGTCCCCCCCATGGAACACAAAATACCACAGTGTGAGTTGAGTATTCACTGAATTGATGGCTCTATTCAGGATTGCATGAGGCAGTGACTCAGGTGACAAAGTCAGTTTTAGGGCGCTGGTTTTCCTCTGCTTCTGTCTTCTCTCCAATGGTGTAATCATTTCCCTTTTTCTCATCTTGGTAGCTGTTCTTGTTGCTGTTAGGTGCCATTGAATCAAGTCCAACTCATAGTGACACTATGTACAACAGAAGGAAATACTCCCAGATTCCATGTGAGGCACACAGACTTTTTTATGTTTAAGCCCATTGTTGCAGACACTGTGTTAATCCATCCAGTTGAGGGTCTTCCTTTTTTTTTTATTGACCTGCCACTTTCCCAAGCATGATGTCCTTCTCCAGGGATTGGTCCCTCCTGACAACATGACCAAAATAGGTCAGATGCAGTCTAGCCATCCTTGCTTCCAAGGAGCAGTCTGGTTGCACTTCTAGGACAGATCTGTTGGTTCTTTTAGCAGTCCATGGTATATTCAATATTTGTCTCCAGCCCCGTAATTCACAAGCATCAATTCTTCTCCAGTCTCCCTTAATTAATGTCCAGTTTCCACAAACATATGATACAACCAAAAAATACCATGGCATGAGTCAGGCACACCTTCATCTTCAGTGTGACATCTTTACTTTTCAGCACTTTAAAGAGGTCTTATGCAACAGCTTTTCCCAGTGCAATGCTTCTTTTGATTTCTTGACTGCTGCTTCAATGGGCGTTGGAGAACACACTTAATGAAACTTGGAGAACCAAGTAGAGTAAAATCTTGGACAACCTCAATCTTTTCTCCATTTTTCATGAAGCTGTGTACTGACCCAGTTGTAGGGACTTTTGTTGATGTTGAGGCACAGTCCATACTGAAGAGTATGTTCTTTGATGTTCATTAGTAAATGTTTCAAATCCTTTTCACTTTCAGCCAGCAGAGTTGTGTCATCTGCACAACATGGGTTGTTAATGAGTCTTCCTCCAATCATGATGCCATGTTCTTCTTCATAAAGTCCAGCTACTCAAATTATTTGCTCAGCATAGAGACTGAAGAGGTATGGTAAAAGCCTACAGCCCTGTCACACACCTTTCTTGACTTTAAACCAGGCAGTGTTTCCTTGTTCTATTTGAATAACTGCCTCCTGGTCCATGTACTGATTCCTCATGAGTACAATTAAGTGCTCTGGTATTCCCATTCTTCACAATGTTATCCATAATTTGTTGTGATCCACACAGTCAAATGCCATTACACAGTCAATAAAACATAGACATCTTTCGGGTATTATCTGCTTTAGACTAATATCCTTCTGACATCAGCAATGATGTCCCTGGTTCTACACCCTCTCTGAATCCAGTTTGATTTTCCAGTAGTTCCCTGTTTATATACTGCTGCAGTTACTTTTTAATGATCTTTAGCAAAATTTTACTTGAGCGTGATATTAATGATACCATTCGATAATTTCCATGTTCAATTGGATCCCCTTTCTTGGAAATAGGAACAAATATGGATCTCTTCCAGTAAGTTGGCCAAGTAGCTGTTTTCTAAATCTCTTGGCATAGACAAGTAAGTACCTCCAGTGCTGAGTATGTCTGTTGAAACATCTCCATTGATACTCCGTCAATTCCTGGAGCTTTGTGTTTTGCCAATTCCTTCAAGGCAGCTTCTACTTCATCCTTCAGCATCATTGGTTTTTGATCATATGCAACCTCTTATGATCATCCGCCAGTTCTTTTTGGTATAATGCTTCTGTGTATTCCTTCCATCTTCCTTTGATGTTTCCTGTGTTGTTTAATATTTTCCCTGTAGAAGGCCTCACTATTGACATTCTAGGCTTGAATTTTTTCTTCAATTTCTTTAAGCTTGAGAAAAACAGAGCAGGTTCTTTCCTTTTGGTTTTCTATTTCCAGTTCTTTGTACATGTCAGTATAATATTGGATTTTGTCTTCTCAAGCTGCCTTTTGAAATCTTCTGTTTAGTTCTTTAGCTTCATCATATCTTCCTTTCACATTAGCTGCTTGACATTCAAGGGCAAGTTTCAGAGTCTCTTTTGACATGTAATTTGGTCTTTCCTTTTTTTCTTGTCTTTAAAATAACCTTTTGCTTTCCTCATGAATGATGCCTCTGATGTCATGCCACAACTCATATGGTCTTCAATCATTATTGTCTAATGCATCAAGCCTGTTCTTGAGGTGGTCTCTGAACTCAGGTGGGATATACTCATGGTCATACCTTGGCTCTTAAACACTTCTTCTGATTTTCTTGAGTTTAATTTTGAACCTTCATATGAGCAGTTGATGGTCTGATCCACAAGAAGCACCTGGTCTTGTTCTGACTTTTGATATTGAGCTTTTTCCATCATCTCATTGCACAAATGTAGTCAGTGTGGTTCCCTTATTTCTCATCTGGTGATTTCTATGTGTATAGTTGCCATTTATATTGGTGAAAAAATGTATTTGCAATGAAAAGGTCATTGGTCTGGCAAAATTCTGTCATAAGATCTCCAGCATCATGTCTGTCATCAAGGCCATACTTTCCAACTACTTTCCAACATACTTTCCAACTAAGGCTTCTCCTTTGTTTCTGACTTTTGCATTCCAGTCACCAGTAATTATAGTACATCCTTATGGTGTATTTGATTTATTTCAGATTTTAGGAGCTGGTAAAACTCTTTCCTATCTTCATTTGTGGCCATAGTGGTAGGTGCATAAATTTGAATAATAGTCATATTATCTGGCCTTCCTTGTAGTGTATGGATATTATTCTATTACTGACAGCATTGTACTCCAAGGTGGGGATAAAGAATGGTAACTCTCTCCACATTTTGGTTCTCTCATCCTCTGTTGGGCTGAGGTTTAGCTCAGTTGGTAGACTGCTGCTCTTTGCTCTCTGAGGCCATCAGTTTGATCTCCAGCACCACAAAAATAGAAGAAGGATGTGGCAATCCACTCCCAAAGCAATTTCAAAACAAGCAGCCATTGAAAACCCTATAAGGGTTCCTATGAATTGAGCCTAATAACAACAACAACAAGGCCACCTGCTAGAGAAGGAAGGTAAAGGAAAGGACAAGAGGAGAACAAGGAGGGAGAGAAAAGCAGAGTATCTAGCTAAGGCTGAAATCTTCCATAAGCCACGCAAAAGCATATCTTGTCTTTAGCTTCAAGCCATAAATACCAACCACACTAGCTAAGTCACTGATATATGCCATTGGTGGTTCTGAGAAGCTGGACATTCCTAGTTTTAAAGTAGTAAGGTTCTTATGACTTTTTATTGAAAGCATAACATAATAGCAACATTAAAAGAGATCTGAAAATTAATTCAGTAAACTTATGACCATACTCCCTACCCTAACCCAAAGATGGTTTCCATTTTTTGCATAGGATCATGCTTATGGATGATTTCTTGTTTTGTTCCACTGCTACTCTTTTTTTTTTAACTTCCTGTTTGGATGTTTACCATCTCTGGTATGGGGTGAATCTGTGTGACTTGTCATTGAACCTTCCATCTTTGGTCCCAACTGATCTTGTGCTTGCAGTTCAAGGAACTTCAGCTGAGTCTTATCTTTAAGAAATAGTCCAGTTGTCTGGGTTTGTCTAGATTTAAAAAAGAAAAAGTAGAAGAAGTAATGATAATCATACTGGGAACTAACACTAATAATATATGATTATTTAATTTAATCCTCTTATGAGAGAGATTCCCCATGTGTCTGTCAGCTTGTGCTTTGGCAGCTTGTGTGTTGCTGTGATGCTGAAAGGTATGCCACTGATACCTCAGATCCAGCAGGGCCACCCATGGTGGACAGGTTTCAGCTGAACTTCCAGACCAAGACACACTAGGCAAAAGGACTTAGCAGTCCACTCCCAAAACAATTAGCCATTGAAAACTCCATCAATAGCAGAGAAGCACTGTCAAATACAGTGCTGGAAAACGAATGCCCTAGGTTGGAAGACATTCAAGAAATGACTGGGAAATAGTTGTTTCCTCAAAGTAGAGTTGACCTTAATGGCAAGAGTGGAGTAAAGTTCCCAGGACCTCCCTTTGCTGATGTGGCATGATTCAAAATGAGAAGAAACATAGTGACTGCCAACAATGGACTCAAACATAAAAGATCATGTGAATGGCACAGTGTTGGGTAGTGATTTATTCTGCTGTACATAGGATCATCATGAGTTGAATATGATTCAAGGGCTTCTAATAAGAACAACATGAGAAAGATGGGCTGTCATATCTGTTTACCACAGGTGAGAAAACTGATGCTCAGTGAGTTTATGTAACTTGCCAGGGGTGCATCAATAGTAAATGGTAAAGCCAGAAAGCAAATTCAGGTTGTCTTGCTCCAAAGAGATTGTAGAGTGAACAGAGATAAAATTCCATAACTACCAAGAAGTCAATTATGCATTAATAATACAATTATGGCAGAATAAGCAAGAAGATCTAAACAAAGACTAATTGTCACACTTTTCAGATACTTCTTTTGTCAAATATTTTTGCTCACTTTTCTTATTACTTTAATCAGAGATTTATTTGCCTTCAGCTAGACATCTCCTCTCTCTGGTATGGGGGCCACTAGCCACCTGAGATTTTAACCACATGCAATGATACCTGTCTGAAAAGAGATGTGCTGTAAGTAGAAAACAAATACTAGATTCAGATTTTGAAGACTTAGTATGAAAAAAACTATGTAAAAGTCTCCTTCATAAATTTTAAAAATTATGTTAAAATATTAAATATTAATATTGTATATGTATATGTTTACATATAAAGTATTAAACTTAATCTCATATTTACTTTTTGTTGAGACTATTAGAAAATGTAAAATTATATACGGCTTGCACTCTGTTTCTCTTGGGCAGTGCCACTTAGGTTTACTAATTTTGTATCTTCCTCCTTTCAGTAGTACAGATTTAGTGATGACTTTGTCTTCAGGGGCTTTACCCTTGGGTCAGCTTTTACATATTTGGGGCTGTAAAAGTCAATGTGAAGCAACTAACTTCCCATACTTTTTTAAAAATTTAAGTCAAGGTACAAAAACGGAGGTGATATATATATATATATATATATATATATATATATATATATGTGATATATGTGTGACTGCCACATCCTTCTCATAAATACATATATATATATATACATGTATATATAAATACATATATATGTGTGTGTATACACACGCATGTGCACACACACACACACACACACACATATGTATTTATAAGAAGGATGTGGCAGTCCACTACCAAAAGAATCCTGAAACAATCAGCCATTGAAAACCCTATGCGGGTTGCTATGAGTTGGACCAGACTAACAACAACAACAACAACAACAACAACAACAACAAAATATATATATATATGTATATATATACATACATATACATATATATTCTGCTTAGCACCTGATTCTTTCTGAAATTAAATCTCTCTGATAAGAACATGGCTGCTGGCTCTTCTTCTTTTTCCTCTTTTCTCTCTGGGGAAGCTCATGCCTGTGTCTTGGATCTCTCTCTCTTTCTCTCTCTCTCTCTCTCTGTCTCTCTCTCAGTGCCCACATTTACTCTAAAGTATGTACTTAATAATCTCTGTAACTTAACTTTTTAAAAAATAAAAACAGAAGAAAACAAAACAACAACAAAAAACCCCAAACAAACAAACAAAAAACCATGGCTACCACCCTTCCCTGTGACCCTGTGATTGATCGTTCCTTTCAAACTGGGATCTGTGCCATCAGAGCTAGAGGGAAAACAAATTCTTTATTTTTCTGCCCATAGGCCAGTTATGGAATTCCAGGTTGCCTTTAAGCTTTAAGAAACAGTGCAGACTGTCACCCTCCTGTTAGAGAGCTTTAAGCATCCATGGTACTGCCATTGTCACCAATTGTTTCAGACACATACCTCTTAAATGTCATATGCCCAGAAAAAAGTCACAGCCTCTGCTCATAAGGAATTTGGATCATTTATTGGGCGGCAGATTTTCTGACCTATTATAAAATGACAAAGACAGTCATCAAGAGCCAGGTTGTGGGCCTTAGTCTCTAATATGAATATAAAGCCAGAGAAGCATGAGCTATGTGGCTTCAGTGTTGGGGAAGGCTTTCCCAGACAGTGGGCCTGCAGGCTTAGTCAATTTTGGAGTGTTTTAAGGTAAGGGTTGTAGGTATGGGAAGTTCACAGAAATGGGCATGACACTGCCAGGGGACACTTTTGAGAGGGGCAGAGGTATCCCCTGTAACCAAGGTAATTGTGAGTGAGGTGGGGGCTGGAGATAGATGAGAGGGGTCTAGGACCTGGGTTTGGCTCAAGGGGAAGCTATTTGTGTGTTCTTGGGGAGGGGCATGACAGAGCCAGGCAATAAAGTCCCGACCATGAGAGATTTTCTCATCTTCTGATTGTCAAAGTTTGGAAGTTGACACACTGGCCAAACATTAAAGCTATTTAATCAATAACATATAGTACTTCTATGTGCCAGGCATATTATTTTTAAAATAAATACAAAAATAATTTCAGGGCAAATAAAACCATTTCTCACAGTTATCAATTTAAAGCAGCATAAATTTATGATACTGTGAAAGGCAGGTTGTTGTTGTTGTTAGGTGCCATCGAGTCGGTGCCTGACTCATAATGACCCTACGTACAACAGATGAAACATTATTGTCAGTGCTTCTCTGCTATTCATTGGGTTTTTAATGGCTGATTGTTTTTTGGGAGTGGGTTGCCGGGTCCTTCTCCCATGCCTACAGTATCTGGTGTTCCTAGCCAGTCTCCCATCCAAGTACTAACCAGGCCTGACCCTGCTTAGCTCCCAAGATCTGACAGGATTGGACACCATAGTGGTACATTTTCAGGCTTGAAATGCAAGTATATGTAGCAAAAATCTTAAAGGTTTTCAATTCCATTTAACTGATGGTCCATTGAGGTCTCAGAGGCCTGGGCCTTCACACACAGTGGCATGAAGGTGGGCTGAGGGCTCAGAGAAGAGTGGCAAGGAGGTCTGTTAGCAACCTCTTCAGGAGGGAGGTGATGGGAATCTTGTGCAAAGGTGGCGAGAGTGGAAAGGAAATGTGAGAGGCCATGCTCGGACCTTTGCTCAGGCAAGTGTTGCACATGTGCGCTTCTTTCTATACATTTGGGGTAATCTGTGATGGCCCTGTAGGATACATCCTCCTGGGATGTCATTCTGTATAATGAATGTGGGCAAATGCCAAGAGGTAGCTCACAATCCAGTGCGGATATTGATGGAGTGCTTCTGTAGGGCACATCCCAGGCTAAGTCCTGAATCACCTCTTTTATTCTTCACAATAACCCCGTGTAGTGTCTGCCATTATTCCCTCTGCATTACAGAAGGCGAACCCAGTCTCAGAGATAATTTGCTAAAAGTCCTGGAGCTGGGATTCAAACCCAAGTCCTCTCTGACTGCAGGGCCTTTAGGCATCCCATGTGCTGCCTCCTCCTGATAATAATGATGTTCTTAGCACCTTCTACTGCTTCTCATGTTTCTCCTCCATTTCACCTCCAGTGTATGTTTCTGTGACTCAGATTGGAAGTAGCTCATCTCTCTTAGCATTGGACATAACAGACATTCACTAGACCGAAAGCTTGTTCCTTAAGCTTTGTGCAACATGTATTTATATATCTTATTCCATGTTCTATATCACCATTGAAGTGGCTCTACATGGCCCTTTAAGAAGCTAATTAATCACTAAATATAGATCACAACTTGTTCTTTTCAGTCCTCTGCATGTTTCTTCCCCCCATTGTGTGATGCCATCTGGTGCTATGAGCTCATGCTTTTTGTGTTCCTTTTCAGGGAGCCAGATTCATCGCTATCAAACCCAGAAAGCTGGGTTGATTTCCAAGTTTGCATGTGTGGCTTGGAAAACATTGGGATCTAATGCCTCCTTGTGGATTTTCACAGTATCACTCCTTAACATAACACTGCATGGAACTTCTGTCTTTACCCCTATCCAGGTAGCCAGTGTATGTATACTGTATTTTTTATCAAAAGGCCCTACTTTGTCTTTGGCAAGCCATCAAGTAGCTGGTCTTTTCTTGTGTCATTCTTGACAGGTTTCATTTTGTCAGTTTAATGTTTGTGCTGTAGGAAGCCAAACCTTAATAATATGCTTTTCTCTTCACATCTCTGACTTTCTGCTATGACAGTGGAACAAGTGTTTAAGAACCAGGACGTTAAAAAGCCAATGGCTGGTCTCTGACATTGCTGCTGATCCGTCCTCCCCTCCCACGTTCTCTTGTAATTCTGCCAAAGTCTCTAATCTTCCAGGGAGGAGAGCACTGGGAACGTAGGACGTTTTCCTTGCAAACTCAGCTCCGGAGCTCAGGGCTTCCCACCACACTCCTAATCTTCGTGATCTTTGAGTGCTGCTTGTTACTGTCCAGGCTAGATCTGGTCACTCTCCTTACCTCCTTCATTCACCTTCACCTCTCAGAATTCATGGCACTTTAAGTTTAGCTTGAGATCCTAGTGGGGAAGGAAAGGCTATTTGGTGATGAGTGCACTACTGACCTCATTTCCTGGTACATGCCAGCTCCCCTGGGAAGCAGGAGAGCTTTAAGCTACCTTCTTCCTGCTATACTGCCTGCCTGCTGCAGTTACCAGGAAGGGACATAGGAGGAGGTGGGACCTGGCAATACCTGCAATGATTTGAAAGAGACCATGTATTTTCCTAGCATGGAAGCTGTTCTGAGGCCAGCTTCTCTGAGTCTGAGAGAACTATTCCTCCTCAGCCCATACCTCATCTACAGCATGAACCCTTTGACTACCAATTTCAAATAAAAAATGTCTGTCAATAAGTATTTTGTTTCCAGAAACTCATTATAGTGAATAAAGCAAGAACATGATTAGCAAAATAATTGTAAGGTATGAGTTTGTAAAATACTTTTTTCCATCACTTTCTAGATTTTCTGTCAAATCCATCCATACACAAGCACTTTTTGACATGTGTGTCCAGATGGTAGTCAAAGGATTTTAAGCAGCTTCGGAGAGATGCAGGTAGGGAGAAGCCATTAAGTAAGTCAGCTGTGTAGCCAATCCAATCTACAAATATTATGTGTAGAAGGATGTGGGTAATATATAGAAAGAATCCTTAGTTACAAATCAGCTTTGTTTTCAAAAGAGTATGTGTTGGCAATGAATTGGAAAAACTGTTTTTATTCCAATTAACAATATATTTTGGAGCTACAGCTTTAAGAATCTGTAGAATTAAGATGAATTTCTAAAAGCTTAAGGATTTCTGACTTTTATTCCTTGAGCATGAAGTTTGGATAACAGCATAGATGATAAAACTTTGTTACATCCTTGTACTGTGGCTTCAAGCTAATTACTTAATTACTCTGAGCTTCAGCTTTTTCTGTTTAGTGGAAATAATACCTTTTATATCTAGCTCAAAGAGTCATTGGCCAGTCCTAAATGGATTTGGTCAGATGTTTCTTCTGTGTCTTTGAGTTGATCAGGTGATTTCTGTCCTCTCTTCTAATAATATGGTATATTGCATTAATAGATTTTCATTTACTGAACCAATCTTGTGTTCTTGAGATAAATCCCACTTGGTCATTATGTGAGTTAGCTTTTGTGTTGCTCTGGCAAAATACCTGACAGAAAAAAACTTGAGAGAGGAAGGATTTATTTTAGCTCATGGTTTCAGATGTCTGGGGTATGTTGGCAGAGAGGGTATAGGTGAAGGGGACACAGGAGCACTTGGTGGAGCCTCTTCACATCATGGCAGCCTGTAGGGGGGTGGAGAGTAGAACCAGGGGCCCACATAAACTGAAAGGCTCATTCCTGCTCCTGCCAGCTAGCTCCCACCTCCCAAATTTCCACAGCTTCCAAAGTAGCACCATCACCTGGCTCTCTAGTGTTCAAACATGAGCCTTGGGGACCTTTTATATTCAGACCATAACAGTCATGATGTATAACTTTTTTGGGGGGGTACTGAGGGGAGGGCTGAACCCAGGGTATTGTGCATACTTTGCAAGCACTCTATCACTGAGCTGCACTTACAACCTCTTTTTTATTTTTTTCAATTGAGACAGGGTCTCACTAAATTACATAGGCTGTCTCTGGCCTTGAACCTGTGATCCTCCTGCTTCTACCTCCCAAGTTATTGGGATTACAGGCTGCACCATCACACCCAGCATATAACTGTTTTTAAATGTTGTTGAATTTAGTTTGGTAGGATTTTATTAAGGATTTTTAAATATATATTCATAAGTAATATTATATAATTTCCTTTTCTTGTGATGTCCTTGGTTTTCATATGAGGGGAACAGTAGCCTCATAGAATAAGTTAAGAATAAGTTAGAAAATATTCCCTCTTTTTAAATTTCTTTTTCTTTTTGAAGTGTCTGTGAAGGATTAAGTCTTGAAAACTCATGAGCAAAGTCATCTAGTCTTAGATGTTTCCTTATGGGAAAATTTTTTACTAAGTTAATTATTAACTTAATTGTTATGGTGATATTTTGATTTTCTGTTGCTTCTTGAGTCACTCTGGGAATGTGTGTATCTTTCTAGAAGTTTGCTATTTTATCTGTCTTGTCCAATTTGTTGGTATGTATTTTTTCAGTGTTCTCTTATACTCCTTTTAATTTCTGTAAGATTGTTAGTAATAGCCTCTGTTTTATTCTTGATTTTAGTAACTTGAATTTTGTCTCTTTTTATCTTGAAAGTCTAGCTAAGGATTTGTTAGTTTTGTTAGTCTTCTTAAAGAAGCAAGATTTGGTTTTATTTTCTGCATTTTTATTCTCTGTTATGTTTAATTTTATAATTTCTCTCTTGTGTGTTTAGTTTGCTTTTCTTTTTTAGTTTCTTAAAGTGGGAAGATATTGATTTGAAAAGATTTTTAATATGTTGTTGTTAGGTGCCATAGAGTTAGTGTCCGACTCATAGTGACCCTACATACAATAGGCAAAACTTTATTGTCAGTGCTTCTCTGCTGTCCATAGGGTTTTCAATGGCAGATTGATTTTTGGGAGTGGGTTGCTGGGTCCTCCCAAGCCTAGAGTATCTGGTGTTCCCAGGCGGTCTCCCATCCAAGTACTAACCAAGCCCAACCCTGCTTAGCTTCTGAGATCTGACAGGATCGGATGCCACAGTGCATCAGCTGCAGGTGTTTTTTTTTTAATATAGATGTTTGTTACTATAAATTTCCCTCTTAGCTCTGCTTTCATTGTATCTTATAAATTTTAGTATGTTTTGCTTCTGTTTTCACTAATCTCAAAGTGTTTTCTAATTTACTCTGTGATTCCTTCTTTGACATGTTGATTATTTTGGAGTGTGTTACTTAATTTACCTACTTTTTTGAATTTCCCAAATTTCCTTCTGTTATTGATTTCTAATTTCATTGCATTGCGGTGAGAAAGATACTTTGTAGAATTTAATATTTTTAAATAATTTTTATAATAATGATGATTTCTCTTATTGCCCAACATGTGATCTATCATGGAGAATGTTCCATATATACTTAAGAAGAATGTTTATTCAGCTGTTATTGAGTAGAGTACTCTATAAATGTTTCTTGGGTCTAGGTGGTTTATAGTGTTATTGATGTTTTCTGTTTCCTTGTGGAGCTTCTGTTTAATTGTTCTACCATCATTGAAAGAAGGTTATTGACTTCTCTAACTACTATTGTTGAATAATATTTCTCCCTTCAGTTCTGTCAGTTTGTCTTCATGTATTTTGGGGCTCTGTTGTTGGGTACATACATGTTTATAATTATTATATCTTCTTAATGGAGCAACCTTTTTATCATTATAGAATATTTTTCTTTGTCTGTAGTGACTATTTGTGTGGTGTATCTTTTCCTTTCCTTTTACTATCTATTTTTGACCTTGAATCTAAAGAATATCTTTTGTGGACATCATATTGTTGAATCATGTTGTTTTATATACGGTTCCCATCTCTATCTTTTATTGACATATATATTTACATTTAATATAATTCCTGACAAGGTAGGATTTATAGCTGCCATTTTGTTTGTTTTCTATGTGCCTTGTATCTTTTTATTTCTCAGTTTTTCCATTACTACTTTCTTTTGTGTTAAATAGTATACCTTTATCATTCTCTTTTTATTTCATTTATTATATATTGTTTTTGTTAATTTCTAAGTGGTTTCCCTGTGAGTTAAAACTGACACCTTAATTTATAACTATCCAGTTTTAATTAATACCAATTGAATTTCAATAATGTATAAAAACTGCTCCCACATAGCTCCATTCCTTCTTCTGTCCTTTATACTGTTGTTGTCATACAAATTACAGCTTTACACAATAAATGGTACCACCTTATTTATAATTATTGCTTTATATGTCTTATAAATAAGAGAGGAAAAATTACAGACAAAATATGAATTTATACTTTTACATTTACCTATGTCATAGACTTTACACAGCAGCACATGGAGCAGCTTATGTGACACTGTTGTTGTTGTTAGGTGCCGTCAAGTCAGTATACGGCTCATAGCGACCCTCATAGGGTTTTCAATGGCTGTTGCGGGATTGCCTTGGGAGTGGACTGCTAGGCCCTTCTCCCATTTTTGCAGTGCTGGGAATTGAACTCGGGACCTCAGAGACTGCAGCGCAGTGCTCTACCAACTGAGTTAAATCCCAGCCTTATAGACTTTACAGTTGCTGTTTATTCATGTGGATTCAGTTACTATCCTTTCATTTCAGCTGAAAGAATTCTCTTTAGTTTTTCTTTACAGGGCAATTATCTCAATTGCTTAACCAAAATATCTTACTTTTTATTCATTTCTGAAGGATAATTCTCCTGCATGTAGAATTCTTGGCTGACAAGCTTTTTCTTTCAAAGTTTTGAATATTTTCTCCCTACTCTCTTCTGGCTTTGGTGATTTCTCATGAGAAATCAGCTGCTCATCTATTGAAGATCCATATAGGTGATAAGTTACTTTTTTCTTACTGCTTTCAGGATTCTCCCACAATCTTTGTCGTTTGTCTTTTCATTATGATGTGTCTGGGTATGGACTCTTTGAGTTTATTCTATTTGTATTTCATCAAACTTCTTAGATGTGCAGATCGATTTTTTTCAATCAGATTTGGGAAGTATTGAACATTTGTTTCTTTAAAATTTTCCCCTTTCTCTTTTTCCTGCTTTCTGAGACTCCCATCATACTTGTGTTCATATGATAGATGGCATCTCACAGGTCTCCGAGGCTAAATTCATTTTCCTTTGTTCTTTTAATTTCCTCAGACATGATAATATCTTGACTCATCTTCAAGTTTTTCCACATACTTTCCGTCACTTTATTGATATTCTTTTTTTGGTGAGACATCATTTTCATACTTTTCATTAGATTTTTGGACATGATTTTCTTCTTTGAATATATTTTTATTTAAAGTCTTTTTCAGGCAAGTCCAATGTCTGGGCTTCCTCAGTGACAATTTCTAGTGACTGCTTTTTATATCCTTCCCATTTGTGGCCCATATTTTCATTCTTTCTCTTTCTTTTCTTTTCTTTCTTTCTGTTTTTTTTTTCTTTGTGGTGCTAGGGATCAAACCCCAAGCCCTAGACTGTACCTCCTTATTTCTTTACTTGTTCTTTTATGTAGAAAACTGAGCATTTAAATAATATGATGTTACAACTATGTAAGTTAGAATTTCCCTCATTCCCAGAGGTGTTTTTATTATTATTGTTTGTTTCTTGAACTAATTCTATAGTTACTATTCTTTGACATACATGATCCCTGAGGTCTCTGCTTAGATAGTTTGTTGTTGTTGTTAGGTGCCGTCCAGTCCGTATCCCACTCATAGGGACCCTACGTACAACAGGGGAAACACTATTGTCAGTGCTTCTCTGCTGTTCATACGGTTTTCAGTGACAGATTGATTTTTGGGAGTGAGTTGCCAGGTCTGTTTCCCAAGCCTACAGCACCTGGTGTTCCCAGGTGGTCTTTTATCCAAGTACTAACCAGGCCTCACCCTGCTTAGCTTTCAAGATCTGACGGGATCTGATGTCACAGGGCTATGGCTACAGGCTTAGATAGCTTAGTGGTAAGCTAATGATTGGAAAAAAATCTACATTCCTTCCTCCCTCCCTCCGTCTCTCCCTTTTTTCCTTCCTTGTTTCCTTTCTTTTGTAGTACTTGGTGGTTGAACCCAGTGCTGTGCATATGCTAGGCAAGTGCTCTACCACTGAGCTGCACCCCCAGCCCCCATATCCTTTTTTAAATGTTTTATTTTGAGACATGGTCTCATTGAATTGTGCAGGCTCCCTCTGGCTTCAAACTTGCAAACCTCCTTCCTCAGCCTCTCCAGTTGCTGGGATTATAAGCATGTGCCATGGCACTTGACTCACAAATGTTCTTTTATTATTATTATTATTATTTTATTATTTTTTAATCCTCCTTTATTAGTAAATGATGATGAGGTACAAAGTAGTACAGTATTGGCTTTTTCCATTGTGTATCCTTTGTATCACTTCTGGCAACACTTTCATCAACCCACAAAGTATACAGAGCCTTATGGCCAATACGTAGTGAAACTCAAGTGCATATTTGGGTTATATTCCCCTATTTTCCCAATGTACTTAATGAAGTTGCACTGTTTACATTGAGATCATCCTCTCCCCTTTCATCCCTCCACGTTGACCCTCTGTCTCATCCCAGCTTCTGCAATCTTCGCTTTCCTCTGCTAATTTCCTCTCCGCTTCTTTCTACTCTTTATATTGTCCCTTCTTCACTGAGTTTAATTATGCATATTTTATATATCGATTTATGTATAGGATTTTTTTCCTCCTTTAAGTATGATTCAGCTCCCACATATGAGTGAGAACATATGGACAAATGTTCTTAAACATCTGGAACCACTAAGCCTCCAAGACTTCGACAACAGATTCTGTGCATGTGTGTCGGGGCTTGCCTTCAACGCTACTCTTAACCTTTTACTTCCTGCTTACACAGAGCTCCAAGGTCAGCCTGAGCTTGAGTATCAAATGGAAAGATAGTTTTGAAAAATATACATGTAAGCTGTTACCACATTTACGGTCCTTTATCTGTTATTGTTTCCACATGAGTTTATTTGCTTTTTGAAAGCAGAGGCATTTTCTGACTTATAGACAGTTAACATACACATAAACATCAAATTTATATGCCATAGGCCACACAACCGCTACAAGGGGGCCCATGTTGAAGAAACAGAAGAAAAATAAAAGAACTCTGAGATATTAGATAATTTGTGGTTTCATAAGAAATAAAAGCATCCAAAAATCAGAGACAGTTTGGTTAGTGTTTCTCAATGCGAAATTCAAGGACTACCTGCTTCAGAACTCAGAGTTACTTAGAATTTTATTAGAATTCAGGTTCCTGGCTTTACTCCAAATCTTTTGATTTAGATTACCTAGGGTAGGGTACAGGAGTTTACATTTTTAACACACACATACCTGGGTGATTCTTATGCACACTATCTGGAAGAACTCCGTAGAGAAGATAATCCTGTAGGTGTGTTGTTCACAGGAAGGACTGACTGGCTTGTGATGGAAAATGTGCTTACATATTAACTCCTCTCACTGTTTTTTTAGAGTTTTAACTTCACTTTTGGGGGGGTGGGAAGGGGGAGGAGGGGCACAAGAGGGTAAGGGGGAATTTATCTGTGCAATGTACAGTGAAACACATATATGGAAATGTCACAATGAAATGCATGTCAGAATGAAACACATTAAGTTGTACATTAAAAATTTCTAAAAAAAACCCCTTCACTTTTATACTTACATAAATTCTACCAACTAGAGGTTCGTTTGTATCTATGAAGATACTTTTCTTAATAGCTGCCAGGGTTAAAGTACTAAAATTCACTCACACCTTTTTGAAAAATTTAGTTTAATGAGATTACATTTATTCAAACAATTGGTCAAGATGATTTACAGTGAGAGGAGGAAGTTTTGTTTATAGTTTAATTTTAACAGAAGATAGATTGTTCATGGGATCAAGAATGCTTTAGGGGAAAATAGATTCATGTTAATTTATGCAATAAAAGCATAGGGTTGGGGTGGGGAGGAGAAGGTACTGGATAAACCAGTGGGTGCACTTGCCCATATCAAAATATTATGCCTAGTGCTGGCCATGCAACCAGATAAGGGGAGGGAAAACCTTTTTCCTCCTTATATTCTCCACTTTCAATAATTACTCTTTCACTCAAGATCCATAATTCAAGTCAGTAACATTCCTACTAAGGAATGATATCAGCTGCCTGAGTGTTAAATGGGCTTTTATGTGGACATATAATTACTATTTAAGCTAGCATGTAGAAGTTGTCTTTATGGAAAAATGTCTTTTGGCATTTTTTGAAATAACACACTTCCTAATGAACTTTTTGATGTATCCTATTTGAAAGGTTGAGACTGGATCAAATTTAGACACGTAATTTATGTGTTAATTTGAAATTCTAAGCTGGATATTTTCCCAGCCATCTGTATGCTTTCAGGCCATGTCTCCTTGAGTAGTTTTGTGTTTAGGTCATACATACTCAGTACTGAAAAACATTTAGGAGAGGGTATAGATCCTTATAAAACTTAGTACATTCAAAAGTGGAACGTGTTTTTAAAATTATCTCATGCTTTACATTTTTATTGCTCTCACTTGCCTCTGTTAATGAGAACAATCAAGAGATTCCTCTCCCCTCTCCTAGTCAACTTGGTTTTGGATAAATTATTCTGCCTTAGGTCTCCAGCATCCTATTACAAATGAACAGACTGGTAAATTGCATTTCTTATTTCCTTCAAGGTATCGCACAACGTTGCACAGCTATCAAGTACCACTTTTCTCAGCCAATCCGCTTACGAAACATTCCTTTCAATTTAACCAAGACAATACAGCAAGACGAATGGCACCTACTTCGTAAGTATCTCCAAGAAAGGATCAGAGAGGAAGTGGTGTCTTTTTGAACAAAAGCTGTTCTCACTGCCGTTTTGGGTTAGAACTAAAAGACACTTACTCCATGTGAGCCTCTGACTCTAAATGGACTTGATCAGTGACTCTGGGGATCATTTCACTATGCTGTGGGTACAACTTGTTTACAAACCTCGTGTGGGAAAAATCAGATGTGAGAGTCTGTGAGACAGTGCAGTGGGCCTATCTTCCCAAATGTCATCTGTGCTTAGCAGGTGGCTAAATCTTTTCTTTACCAAGTCACAGTGTACAAGGACCTGCTCTACTACTTGACTTAGTAAACCAAGGAGATTATACCTTCAGTGCTCTTATTTTTGTTTGTTTATATTATACTTATTTTTGCTATTGTGTTTAGCTTAGACCTTGGTATTTCTCCTAAAACAACTTTATGAGTGTATGTCATAATTTTCTCAGAGGGTGTTTGTTACCATTACATCTCAATGGGAGGAACTGTTCTTTTTCACTGTCAGGAAAATGTGAAACTCTAGCTAGGATCCCGCAATGTGAAACGAAAGAGGCCTGATACTTACCTGGAAGCTATTGATTCAGGTTGCCTGGTGATAGGTAGCTTGTGAAAGCAAAACGTGATGCTGAATTATTTTCAGTGTTCCTCACATCAGAGGTTGACATTGCCATTTTTCCAATGCAATCAGCAGCAAAGGCTGCAGTGATCTCATGTGGTAGTGAAAGCCACTGTCGAAGACCAAGTGGAGTCTCAGTCTGTAAGTAAATAGCCCTGCTCTGTTTTAAAGCTCCAACACAAACATGGAGGCTTGTATGATACTGTTGCAATAGTGGTCTAATGTTACACTATTATGGGTGGAAACTTAAGGACTTGGAAAGTAATTGGCTTATTTCTGAATAATATGACCTCTTGATTGTTCTTTCTTGGCAAATTTTATCGCTTCTTAACAGATCTGAATTAGAGTCTCATCTAAATGCTTTCCCTTAGTTCTCTATGAGCATTTTTGAGTTCTTTGTCTTTATCGTCTGTCCAAACAGATGAGCCAAACAGTTATTGGTTTGGGTGAGGTAAGAGAAGATTATCACAGTATCCTGAAAAAGAACCTTATCTTTTTACGCAAGTTTGTCTACTCTTATTGCCTAGGAGGCAACATTTGAGCATTCTCCTCTTAATTTTTTCAGGGTTCTCATGGAAAGATGCTTTTAGCAGTCTCACTCATGGTTCTAAGAAAGTCACAGTGATTTTGCCTCATTTGTTGGATGTAGTCAATATGTTGTTGTTGTTAGGTGCCATCAAATCTGGTCTGACTCATAGCCATCCTATGTACAACAGAACAAAACACTCTCCAACACCGGGCCATGCTCGACACTATATCAGTGTTCTTCTGCAATTCATAGGGTTTTCAATGGCTGAATATTTTGGGAGTGTGCTACTAAATCCTTCTCCCAAGCCTACAGTGCCCCGTATTCCCAAGAAATCCCATCCAAGTACTAATGGGGCCCTACCTTGCTTAGCTTCTGAGATCTGATGGGATCGGACACCAGGGTGGGACATCTGTACACATGGTTAATATATCTGGTACTCATTTGAGTCCCATATGGATTCTACCTGAACCTTGTGCCTTTTAGTAGTCATAGAAGATAGAACTGTCATACAAATAGGGAATTTGGGAGGTAGTAAGAATAATAGTGGCTGAACTATTATTGCATTTCCCTTGCTCAGATACGAATATCTCCAAATTAGTTATATCTATAACATTCAAATCAGCATCTTTAAATTGTCACTACCTCTGACCCCCTACTGTGTGGTGTTTACACTTCCTTTTGTAGGCAGAGATACCCTGTTTTAATTTGGATGCTCTGAGCTGGAAATGAGGAATCCCCTTTAAGAAAAGAGATGGTCTGTGTGTAGCTAAGTTGCTAAGACCAAGACTGGAAGCTATTATAATCCATCCTCCATCCATACATTAGCCCTACGATGCCCAGGAGCTGCACAAACATACAACAAGGTGGCAGCTGCCTGGCCACTTCCACATTAGCTTAGAAGCTCACACTTCAAACAGTGTGATGATCATCTTATCTTGGTTCCATGTGCCTAGGAATGTTCCTTATCCACATGCATTTTGCCCAGACTTGCTGCCTGGCCTCAGGAGTAGCAGGTGTATGCTTGGGATCTATTGTTTTAAGACGAATCATAAAACTTCAGCATTTAGTTAACATTTTTAAAGATAGCTTTGTTCTCTCCCCACCAAAAAGGAAGAAGGGATAAAAGGAAATGAAATTTTAAAAGGGG
Source organism: Pedetes capensis (assembly GCA_007922755.1). NCBI lineage: Eukaryota > Metazoa > Chordata > Mammalia > Rodentia > Pedetidae > Pedetes > Pedetes capensis. Next base: position 75,718 of record VMDO01006145.1, on the reverse strand, counting down.
AAATAGTCAGAAGTTGGTTAATCCATATGCTGAGTGCTACGCTAGCAAGTGAGGAGAAAGTGTGTCTGGATAGAAGCCGTCAGTTTTTGCCATAGACCAAACTTGATAGGCGGGCATACAGTTGGGGACTTATCCCGTGGAAAAGCCTCTTTTTAGTAATAGGGGTTTGGCTTATGGGACTTCTATGTTGTGGAAGGGGAGTTTATGAGCAGATAGCTCATGTGTATACTTTAGGTCACTGTTTCCTTGCCTACAATGGCCTTCACTTTCTCAGATTCTTTTTGAAAATAGGCGGGAGTAGATGTAAATGAAAAACAAAATAATTTTCATCCATGATGCTCAGACAAAACTCTATTTCTCTACAGCTCACTTTTTAGCCTCTTTCTCCAAAGCCTGATTAGTTATAGCCACTAACACAGTGGGAACCTTCATTTCTGTTGGTTCTTTAAAGCTAACAAAGATATTTCTCAAATTTACTCCACTCTTAATTTACTAAGTAACTTGTTCTCTGTTACTAAGTTTACCATGGGTTGTCCTCTCATCTGTTCTGTACTTGGTGTGGACTTCTCCACGGACTCAGAGGGGCAGACTCTGGCCCTTCCATTGGTTACACCCACAGATACTAAGGAAAAGAATTCCCCAAACCCTTCGACCTGCAGGACCTTAGCCTGTCTGTGTAACTCATTTTCACAATGTATATGAAGCTCTTTGTTCTGTAATTTTCTGTTGCTTTCCTGACTTTTCCTCTGATTTTAAATGTCTGTTTCTGCTTTGAGATTAGATTTAAGAAGAATCACTGCAGGTTTCCTGGGCATGGCGGTGGCTGTCCTATTGTGTGGCTGTATCGTGGCCACCGTCAGCTTCTTCTGGGAGGAAAGCCTGACTCAGCACGTGGCTGGACTTCTCTTCCTTATGACAGGTATGCTGCATGCCTCCGGGCTGCCTCTCCTGGCCAACTCAAACGCTGCTCTGCCTTCAGTGAGCCTTACTTCATTGTCTCCCCATTAATTTTTTTTTTCTTGGTGGGAATGTCACCAGCAGTGAGAGCTACAATCCAGCTCTCCTACAGCCTTAACCTGAAGAGTTCTCCTTCTTTGGGACCTCCACTCAGGTAAAAGCCAGGTCCTTGGCTCCGTCACAAAAACGAATTTTAGGACAAGTCAGTAAGAGAGTGAAGCAGTTTGAAGTAAAAGGTAAGAGGTAGTATAGGGCTGAGGTTTAGCTCAGTCTACAGAGTGCTGTTCTGTGCTGTCTGAGGCCCTGGGTTCAGTCCCCAGCACCTCAAAAACAGGAGAAGGACTTGGAAGCCCACTCCCAATACAATTCCCAAACAATCAGCCATTGAAAACCCTATGAATAGCAGAGAAGCACTGACATAGTGCCAGGCAGTGTTGGGGAATGATTTGTTCTGTTGTACACAGGGTCACTATGGGTTGGACCCAACTTGACAGAACCCTAACAACAACAACAACAACAACAACAACAACAACAACAACGAGATAGTCCATGCTTTAGAGCAAGCATGGGCGTCTAGAGGGAGAGGCAGTCCTGGGTGTTTTTACAATAGAAATACATACATACGTGTGTGTGTGTGTGTGTGTGTGTGTGTGTGTGTGTGTGTGATTTTGTGTCTTTTCAAAACTAGGTTTAAGGACTCGACAGGTTTAAAAATTGAGTAAAAAATTTACTACAAGAAAGGAAACATGAACTAGTTTACCTATTCCTCTTATCCCAAAGATTTTCTTATGTAAGTTAAATTGTAAGGTGATTTTATGGGGTGCAGTGTTTAGCCTTAAGGATGGGAAAGGGATGTTAGTAATGTTAAACTCAAAAGTCATAAACATCCGGGGCCTAAGTAAGCACAGTCTATTTGTTGTTTCTGACACTCTTGCTTGAGTGCCCCTAGAAAGGTGAGGATTGTTTCCATCGAGGCAGTCCCTCACTGAGCTGGTTTGTTAGGTACTGTTGACTCAACCAGTGGGAGTTGTGAGCAGATTCCTTGACTTACAGCTGTTGATTTTCAGTCGATGGGAGGTATCATCGGATTCCAGAGTTAGGGACTTCTATGCTTTCCCATCTTCCCCAAATGTTCTGCCTTTTTATCCTGCCTTCTGTTAAGTTTTAGTGTAACCTATAGTCTGGTTTGGTGAGATTTTTAGGGAAGCACTGGTTTCTATGTAGGCAGTTCTCACAGTAACTGTTCTTCTTTGGATTGTGCTGGAATTCTTGGCTGGTAAGACTCAGATCAGGTCCCAGAGTGAAAAGCCCTTTCCTTCCCATGTCCCCCAGATTTTCCCTGCCTTCCTGTCCTGCCTCAGGAAGAGCAACAGAAGGTCATTTGGCTTTGGTGGGAAATACAGAATTTAAAGAAAACAACAGTGGAAAAAATGCAGAGTCTGTTTCCCCATGGTGGCTTGCTAGTAGGTCAGATGGAAGTATCTCGAGTTTAACCTCCATTTAAGCCAGGTCTGTTTTTTTTTCTGACCTGTTCTTTCATTCTGTGTCCTAAACCCCTGGCTTGATTCTTGGCAAAAGTGGGCCACTGCTTATCAGAAGCCTTCAAGGAGGGAAAGGGTGATAGAAAGCACAGTCCATTCCCAGGCTGAAAATCAGCTCAAAGTCCTTGCCTCAGTGACTGTGTCATTGGCGTCCATGTTACATATGCAACAGTCATTCATTTCCCTCCACAGATATTGCTTGAGGACTTACTATGTGTCAGACACTACTGTAGGTACCAGAGATGCACAGGAAATAAAGCAGCAAAGTCCTTGTTCGTTTTTGCTGTGGAGAGGCATAAACAATGTTTGTGATAGTGATAAAAGCTGTAAAGAAAATGAGCAGAGTGAGCTCAGAGACTGCCCTGCTGAGGCTGCAATTTCTGAGCCAATCATGAGAGGCAGGCTGGGCGCTGAGGGGGCCACAGTGCCAAACTCTAGGCAGAGTGGGTGAGTATATTGTGAGCCACAGAAGGAAGACCAGCAGGGCTGGCGGGGAGCGAGGGGAAGGAGAGCATCATACGTGGTGGGAGCCCTGGGCAGTGCCCAGATCATTAGGGTTTTCTTGGTACAGAGCTTGAATTTGAAGCTGAGAGTGATGGACACTGCCAGCAGGTTTTACACAGAGGAGTGGCTTTATATAAATCACAGGAAGGGTGTGAAGACATGGCTAGGGATTTTTTTAAAAAACTACTGTTGTACGTGAAGGATATTTTTCTCTAAAAAGGAGTCCAGAGTTGAGTTAATGACTAGCATTAGCTGAAAGTGGCTACAGGGAAGAAATCTTTCTTTCCTTTTTGCCCTTCACAAAAATTAATGCATTAATGATGAATGAATGCTAAATTAATTTTCACCAAGTATACCCAGCATCAGAATGAAGACTATCCTAGATGGCCATCTTGAATATTATTTCTACTTCCCTGGAGTTCTGTAACTTATGTGACCTGGATGAGATCTTCTAGCACTTTCTCTGTGATGGATCACTTATCAAGGCTGTGTTCACACAGGGAGCAAGTTTCCTTCAGGGCTGGCACTGTCTATATGCCTCTCAGAACTGACAGATGACATGCTCACCTTGGGACCTTCAATAATGCAGGCAGGGGCCCTTCCTTCTCACTCCAGTCTCTCGTTTTCTATGCAGTGAAGTGTCCCTGTTGTGGATCATCATAAACATCTGGACAAAACATTTACAAGTCTCATGGATACTGCATAGTTCTGAGCAGAAACCCAAGTGTGTTTTTGCAGATTTTGATGAATATATAATGGCTGCCAGGACTGTAGCCTAAGGAGGCTAAAACTAGTCCCTGAGGTTTGCAGGGAGGATTTGAACCCTCAAGAGCAGCCACTGGGTGCCTGCCCAATGGATGCATTTGCAATCCAAACTGTAGAGTGAGAAGGCAAGGGTAACACCAAAGAAAGAGACTGTACTGCCCAGAGGATTCCTTTAGACCTCTTCTAGGGCTTGATGGTCATTAAACCTCCCCTGCTATACTTCTCTCCTTTGTTACATCCCTCATTTTCTTTATTTTCATATCCATATACATAAGAGGGGGCTATGGTTTAGCTCAGTGGGTAGAGTGCTGCTCTGAACTTTCTGAGGACCCAGGTTCGAGCCCCAGCACCACAAAAATGAGAGAAGGATGTGGCAGTCCACTCCTGAAAATAATCCCGAAATAGTGAGCCATTGAGGGTTGCTATGACTGACTCGATGGCACCTAACAATAACAATTAACCCTTTTACTTAGGGGCTGGGTCTTAGCTCAGGTCATAGAGTCCTGCTCTGTGCACTCTGAGGCCCTAGGTTTGCTCCCCAGCACTGAAAAAATGGGAGAAGGACCTGGCAGCCCACTCCTCATACAATCCTAAAACAATCAGCCATTGAAAACCTTATGAATAGCAGAGAAGCACTGACATAGTGCCTGGCATGGCACAGTGTTGGTGAGTGTTTGTTCTGCTGTACATAGGGTTGCTATGAGTTGGACCCAACTTGACAACACCTAACAGCAAAAACACAACAACATACATAAGAGAAGTACAGATTTGCTTCCCCCTCTGGAAAGGCCCCACACCACAATCCATTGTTTGGAAAATGCAGGAATCTCTAGATTTGACAAAAGCCTCTGTTGTTGGTGGTGGTGGTAGGTGCTGTTCAGTCGGTGTCCAACTCATAGCGACCCTATGTACAACAGACGAAACGTTATTGTCAGTGCTTCTCTGCTATTCATAGGGTTTTCAGTGTCTGATTCCTTTTTTGGAGTGGGTTGGAGGGTCCTTCTCCCAAGCCTACAGCACCTGGTGTTCCTAGTCAGTCTCCCATCCAAGTGCTAACAAGGTCCAACCTTGTTTAGCCTCTGAGATCTGATGGGATCTGAAGCTGCAGTGGTATGGCTAAAGGCAAAAGCCCCCATAGGATTATTTTTTAAAGGATATTTTTAATATAGATAGTACATAAAAAATTTAGGATACTCTTAGTATGTAAAAAGACTTTAAAAACCAGGCCCAGTGGGTGCTCCCTGGGAGGACAAAGGAATGGGCTGGGTTTTAGGAGCAGGAAGGTGGAAGCTTGCCATTGGATAGGCACAGGGGAGAGCTAGTGGCTTCCTGGTTGCTGTATTTTTCTGCCCCTTTCTGTGGAATTTAAAGAGTATTTTTTTCTTTTTCTTATTGTGAACAATGCCTTGACATTCCCTTGGTAGATATTGAGATAAACATGTTAATCCATTGTGTGCCATATACTGCCTGGGAAACTTTCACATGCAGTAGTGAGGGATGAGAACAAATAAGGGTTAAAAGAATTGATTTTAATTAAGCAGACTGCCTTCAGCAGCTCTAGACAGCAGCCATCCCACAGATTTTTTGATGCTAAACTTAGCTCCTTCTAATACTCTGGCATCTTCATTCTCTGCCTGAACTTATTAGCCAAGCCTTCAATGGGGAACATCAATGATGTGACAGTTTGAGTTGTTAAAATGGAAACTAGAGAACAATCTTTCTCCTCTGCCTTACTGAACGCAGACAGGTCTTGATTACCCACGTGTAGAACAGCAGTGCTGTGGACTATCAAGTCACATCTGGGAGCCATGCTGTGCCTCCTTTCCTCTTCTGTGGAACTTCAGAAGGATTCTTTTAACAGACCAGTGGGCAGGCCTCACATTCACCCAGGGCCTCAAACTTAGACTTTGAATGCCATGTGCTCTGAGGTTACACAGAAGGCATACATAGAGGACTGAGGAAATAAGACTCTTCACTCCCAACTTTAAGCTTCTGCCCATACCAGAGCATACTAGTTTCAGTGCACTGTGAATATTTCCATCCTCATTAAATGATGCATTCTATTAGGCTGTCATAGTGATGTGATTGTAATTATTACAAATTAAATTGTAAATATTGTGAAGGAAGCCAGGTGCAATGGTGCATGCCTGTAATCCCAGCAACTCAGGAGGCTGAGGGAGGCAGATCAAGAGTTTGGAGCCAGAGGCAGCCTGCGCAACTTAGCAAGACCCTGTCTCAAAATAAAAAACAAAAAGGGGGTTGAGATACAGCTCAATGGGTTCGATCCCCAAGTTCTACAAAAAACAAATAAATAGATACTTTAAAAGATTTAAAAATCAGTGTTAACAATTTTAAATATAATTTTTATATTAGTTGTATGATTTTTAATTATCTTTGAATACATGAAAAGTCTCAAAAATTGGTTAAAGTTTGGACTTCCCCTGGTGGGGATCTTCCTGCCCACTGGATCCATTGTCCTTCATAGGCTGTACCCCGAGTGGCCACTGCTGTTTTAGAAGAGCATACAGGGAGTGGACACTTCCATCCTGATACCAGAGAAAGAGACAGAGCCCAGGCAGCCCTGTCAATGGGTCAGGGGCAGTTAACACTCACCCTGGGTTACCCACTCCTTTGCTTCAGTGTATCCAAATAAGAAGTCTGCTGTAGTAGGTGTACTGAGTTATCTAGGCTTTCTAGCAACTGTGACCTAAAATCACAGGTCCTTAATGCCTTATCTGAAACCCTTGGGGCCAGACGTGTTTTGGAATTCGAAACTTTTTAAATTGTATTTTAGAAAGGTAATATGGTACATGTATCCTTTATTATCTAACATTCTCAGCAAGGTCTGGGGCAGCATCTTGAAATCAAATACATTAACATTTCTGCAGCAGAACATGAATATTCACGCTGAGCAGGATCAATAAGAGCCATAATAGCCTTATGTTAGAGTAGGTCAGGCTTTGTCTCTAAAGGAGATTGCTGCAATCTTGCAGAAAAAGACAGGCTAGAGGGTGAGCAGGGGGATGAGAAATTGCAGATTGTGGATTTCTGTGTGTGTGTGTATGTGTGTGTGTGTGTATTTATTATTATTATTATTATTATTATTATTATTATTATTTACGTTTTGTCTGCCTGTATTAGTCCTGGCCAGTCATTTAGCTGAGACAATGTAGGGATGGCTTTTTGAGTAATTTATGTGGAAAGTAATGAGGCATTGTTTTGCTAGAAGGGCAAAGAGTCCAGAATCTTGAACAGGTCATTTTTTGAAGGAGTAGGGAAAAAAAAAAATCAATGTTTATGCCTTTGGGTGTTGTAGTTAGGTTATTTATCAAGCAGGCTAACCAGAGTGAAGCAACTTCTACTGTTTTTAGTCTTTTAAGCACATCAAAGGAGAGAGGTCAAAAGAATGGGCCCAGTTACCCTAATTATATCTTACCAGCTGGCCACAGGCACCATGAAGATTTTAGGGTAGGAAATTAGGTTGGTGATCCAGGATGGTAGCATAAATTTACTGTTGTCCTGACTGAAAACATTCCTTCTAGCCCTGCAATTCTGTGATACCATGGTATCTTCTAATTAAGCATATTGGCAGAAAACCTTTTAATATTTTATAAGAAAAGTAGCTGCATACAGGGCTTGTCAGGGAACCAGTAATTACTCACTTTTTTGAAGATGTTACCAGTAATAGCCAGGAGCAAGCTCAGGACTCAGGAACCTCTCTCCCCTGGGGCCACCAGCTGGGCTACAGAGTATCAGCTCATCAGGGGAGAACAGGAAGGGAAGGTGAAGCCTGAGGGAATTATGAAGTGGTGGACTTTCTCCCCTTGGATCTTCACGATGAACCCTTGGCTTTTGAGCTTTTTTGATGCAGGAGTTCCTTATTTACCTTTTTGTACATCTTTACATACCTTGCCTTAATTAGATTGCCGCTGATGGAAATGCGGTATTACCTGAAATATCTTGGGACACAGGTAAGTCCTACATAGTGTATGTAGTTTGGGATGAACTGGCTCTTAAGTGGATAGAACTCAGTGTATTATAAAATTTGATTTGTTGAGCAGGTTTTCTTGACTGTGTGCTTAGCTCTGTTAGACAACATATAGAACTTACAGGAAGTCCAAGAAGTCTCTATTACCTTTGCCCAAAATGCATTGTGGAAATGGAGTGGAAAGAGCACTTTAGGTTCTGGACCACATTAGTGTTGAACCAGTTAGGGTTATGATGAACAAGAACTCCTGAAACTTCCTCTAATGTAATCAGAAGTAGGTGTGGGACATAGTAGTTAACGAATAATTGTTGAATAACTGATTAAATAACACACAAAATAATATAATCTCGGTAAGCTCTATAAAAGAGATAGAAATGTACTTCATCCATTCAACACACACACACACACACACACACACACACACACACACACACACACACACAATGTTATGGGCTGAATTTTATCTCCCCAGTTCACATTGAAATCTGTTATGGTTTAGATCTAAATGATCCCCATGGAGCATGTGGTTTGGTCCCCAGCTGGTGGCGCTATCCTGGGAGGTTGTGAAACTTTGTGAGGCAGGTCTTAGCTTTGTGGAAGTTATGTCAGTGGGGTGGGTCTTTGAAGGTTCCCACCCCTTTATCCCCACCTGAGGCTCAGGTCTCTTTCTGTTGTTGGTTGGCTATGCCTTGAGGTTGTTGGTCACAGGACCTGGCTGCTGCTGCACCTGCTACCACCATGCCTGCTCTGCCTCCATCCTGGACTGATTTACTAACTGGGATCTCCCAATAAACCTCTTCCTTTGCATATTGCTGTGGTTGGTTTTTCTGCTAAAGCAATGACAGCTGACCTAATCCTCAGTACCTCAGAATGTGATCTTACTTGAAAATAAGTTCTTTAAGAGAAAATTAAATTAAATTAGGTTGTTAGGGTGGGTCCTAACCAAAAATGACTCATGTTCCTAAAGAAGAGGAAATTTGAACACAGTTACCAAGAGAAGATATGTGAAGACATGGAGAGAAGACTGTCATCAACAAGGCAAGGAGAGAGATCTCAGAAGCAACCAGTCCTGCTAATTCCTTGATCTCAGATTCATAGCCTCCAGAATTATGAGAAAATAATCTCTGTTGTTTAAGCCACCCAGTCTGTGGTATTTTGTTATGGTATCCCTATTAAGCTCATACACATAAGCATACTAGAATGTGATTATGGAACCTAAAGTAGAAGTCACAGTATTAGCATTGACCTGAACTATGAACCAGCAACAAGAAGCATGCTTTCATTATTTGCAGCCCATCCCACAAATAAGAGCTGTGGTAGCTGAATATCTGCATATTTCCTTAGAGACCTGAGGGTCTGAAAGAATGGGCTCTTCTAGCTCATCCTTTGCTTTCCTCTCACCCAAAACAACTTCAAGAGCATCTTAGAAGGAGAAAAGACGTGACTAAAAGGGCAGCACATGCAGCCATACCACTGTGGCGCCCAATCCCATCAGCTCTCAGAAGCTAAGCAGGGTCGGGCGTGGTTATTACTTGGATGGGAGAGTCCCTGAGAACACCACGTAGTGCAGGCTTAGGAGAAGGACCCAACAACCCACTCCCAAAAAATAATCAGCCATTGAAAACCCTATAAATAGCAGAGAAGCACAATGATAGTGTTCATCCGTTGTACATAGGGCTGCTATGAGTTGGACACCGACTTGATAGCACCTAACGACAACAACAATACAAAGGGAAGCAGCCTGGCAGGGGGAAGTATTAGAGGGAAGAGTGAAGGCCAGAGAGAGGGCATGTTTGTGGTCCAGTACGCCTGCTGTCCCCTACTCTCTGCTGAATGAATCAAGGCAAAAGGAAATAAAGCAAGTTTTTATCAAAATGTGGTGAACGCCTATTCCAAGAAGGACCCAAGTGGCACTGAGATGCACATAATATTTTGTGATAAAACAAATACAAATAAAGGATAGAAATAAGACAAAGGGACAACCAGATTTGTATGGTTTGTTAGTCAACTTTTTGTTGCTATGACAAAATACCTGAGAAAATCAACTTAAAGAAGGAAAGACTTATTTGGGCTCATGGTTTCAGGGGGTTCAGTCTTTTGGTCATGCAGCCCCCTCCCTTTGGACCTGTGGCAGAGCAGAGCATCAAAGTGGGGTGTCTGTGGGGAGCAAAGCTTCTTACTTCACAGCAGCCAGGAAGAAAAGAAAGAGAGAGGAAAGGGCTGGGGTCCCAATATCCTCCTCAAGAGCACACCCCTAATGACTTAACTTCCTTTTCCTGGACCCCACCTCCTAAAGGTTCCACCACCTCCCAGTAGTACCCCAGGCTGAGGACCAAGCCTTCAGCACATGGCCTTTGGAAGCTGGTTAAGATCCAAACCATAATAGAAGGCAAGATGGCTCCAACAGTGAGCATAGATGTAACTAGCATGCCAAGAAAGCCCTCACTTCCCTTCATGGTAGGCCACAGTTTAAGCTTTCAGGAGCATTAACTTTCTGGCCACTTGAGCAAAGAAAGAAATTCTGTTAGGGACATTGCCGCAGCCCCCATGCAGCCTAGATAGAATCCAGGGTTTCCTGAAGGCGGATGAGGAGTCCGCAATGGGTAACAAACACAGCAGCTCGAAGTCCCTGTGACCTTGCTCTGTTTATTTCCACACAACTTAGCCTTTTTACAGAATTACAATTCATTAAATCTTATGAAAGGTCAGAAAAAAGACAAGGAAGTTGGTAGCATTGATGGATGACATCAAGGTTTTGTTAACAATCTCTTGATTAATTTATCACATGAGTGTTATGTTGGTAATCAAATAAAAGATGAACTCAGAGACAAATTGTGTTTTACTTTAAAGAGATAAACCAAGATGATCTGAACACCTACATCTCCTGTGTCTAATTTAATTAATTATTCTTAATGCAGGATTTAGGGGCGGTTAACTATTACCTGTGTGTCACCCCACTGAGTCCATTTGTTATGATAAATGGGTGCTTATCAGAATGGTTTGCTTACTGTAGAGCTGTCAGTACAAAGGCTTTAGTTTGTGTTGACTTAAGGAGATTATGCTGTTGGAAGTCATTTAAGAATTCCTCTAGAGAAAGCCTGCTAGGGCTTGTCAACTCCCAATTTGAATCAGCACTGCCCATAGAGCCAGAAGATTTTATATGACCAATTAAAATTTAAGAAAAAGAAAAGATGGGGTTCCAAGTCCCTATCCATGAAGAGACCTTTTGGAGGTACTATTTTCTTTTCAGAAGACTTTCCCTCCTAGGCTAGGAGTACTCTATCCCCTTTTGGTGGATTTTCCTTCCAATGCCTTTATTAAAGATACTATTCCTCATGTGGGGACTCTGTTTACCCATCATGAGTGGATCTGGACCCGGCATGACATCATTCACAATGTTCATGAAATAAGCACACACCAAGGGCCCAGGGAAAGCACAGCCATTCATGACATTGAGGACAGAGAGAAATCTTTGCCTTGGTTAAATCCTCACTAAGATTACTATTATTATTTTTTTGTGGTACTTAGGGGTTGAACCCAGGGCCTCATACATACTTTGCAAGTGCTCTACTACTGAGCTGCACCCCCAACCATTTTTTTTTTTTAAATTTTGAGTCAGGGACTTGCTAAGTTTATGCAGGCTGCCTTTAGCCTTGAACTCTCAATCCTTTTGCCTCTGTCTCCTTAGTCACTGGGATTACAAGGTTGGGCCACCACATCTAGTGGTTAGATTGTTTCTTATAATCTTTTTCTATTCAGTGTGAACCTGTTGGGCAATGATAAAATTCATTTCAACAAAAGCAATTTTATGGAGTTGGTGGAAGAGGGGCACTAATAAAATCAACTTTTTAGTGGAAAATCAAAGGGAATACATATAGAAAGAGAAAAAAAATACATAGGATATACCATTTTTTATTTAGCTCCATAGTCTTGAAGGGCTGAGATTTAGCTCAGTTGGTAGAGCGCTGTGCTGCAGTCTCTGAGGTCCCGAGTTCAATTCTCAGCACCGCAAAAATGGGAGAAGGACGTGGCAATCCACTCCCAAGGCAATCCCAAAACAGTCTGCCATTGAAAACCCTATGAGGGTCGCTATGATTTGGATAACGACTTGACAGCACCTAACAACAACAACAATAATCTTGAATACTAAATTTACTAAGAAGTTTTTGGAAAGTACTTGTTTCATGTCTTATTTTGGATTAACAGAATTATAGAGGTTTGACACTGTTAAGGACGTCAGCAACTAAGCCCCCACCCCTCATTTTTTTTTTATTAGCTGAAGCCACTAAGGCTCAGAGAAATTAGGTAATTTCAAGGTCACACAATGATTGGTAGTAGAGCCAGGGACTAGAATACATTTTTTTTTTTTAATATCCCAACCCAATGCATTTAGACATCAAAGGATGCTTAAAAGTCTATGTTTGAACTCAAGCTTTCAGAGGTCACTTAAACCATATTACTTGTAAAAATGCTTGCTTTTAGGCATTCAGCTGTGTGGAGACAGCTAAACGCAAGACGAAATTGTTTTTCTTGTGAATAGGTCATTGTTCTATTATTCTGTTTTACCTGTTGATACTCCAGAGGTTTTTTCCTAACAGCTTTTTTGTTCTATTACCAATATTCCTTAAAAGGGCCTTGAATATAAACGTTGTCTTTATTTTGATATCAGTGAAAACTTTTATGTAGACATAAGAACATTTGCTCTTCACAAAGTTTAGCAAAAGCAACAGAGTATGCTTTTGGTAAGGTCTATTCCTTTATGAAAAACTACTCCCAACTTGATCCTCTTTTTGGAGAACTTAAAGTGATATGCCTGTTGTAAAAAGAAAAAAAAAGTGAAGCAACAAGTCAGAGGAAGAAATTTTACCCTTTTTAGAGAAACAAAATCACTTTAGAGTTTAAAAACGGCATTAGGCAAAGAGTAGGAAATACCAAATTATCTCAGATCAAGCATCTTTTTAATTTAGAATATTTATTTTCTAAATGCACATTTGTAAAAAGACTCAGGCAATACACCTTTGCATCATTTGAATGGAAGCAGAATTCTAGCACTTACAAAATAGCATTAAAATGATCTTTGTTTCCTCCAAATTGCTGCCTACTCTGAATTTGTTTTTCTGCTAGCATTTTTGATCTCCAAAGCTATTTTAAAAAAGGGCGCAGGGAGCTCTGCTTATTTTAACGTTCCCTTTTCAGTTCAAAAAAATATGTTTGTTTCTAATGGAGGTGCTATATGTATCCCTAAGGATACCAAAGCAATTTCCCAGCAAAGAGATGCTACCTCAATTGTCCACAGGGATAAACCAGAGCATAATGAAGAGACGTGTAGAACTCAGAACAGAACTGGACATTCTGATACTCTGTTGGGTGCCAGTTTCCGTTTCCCTTACCCACCTTCAGCTCAGCAACAGCCTTATTCTAATCCCATGGCCATCCAAAAAGAGCATCCTTGGGAGTCCACTGATGGGTTGTTGTTGTTGTTAGGTGCCGTCAAGTCAGTATCCGACTCATAGCGACCCTCATAGGGTTTTCAATGGCTGAGTGCTTCGGGATTGCCTTGGGAGTGGATTGCCAGGCCCTTCTCCCCACTGATGGGTAGAAGCATCTAAATCTGGGATGGCATCACTTGAGCACTAAGACTCAAAAGGATTGGGCATTTGAACCATTTTCATCAAAGTTCTGATTTTAGTATTCTTGAAGGACAATTATACATCTATGCCTTAATATAAAAAAGTAAAATTTGGGGTGTTGTCTACTGCCTATAATTTGAGTAGTTGAAACATATGATCTCCTTAAACAGCTGTTTTATATTGATTCCAAATTCCTAGACTTAGTTTATATTATTTAAAACATTCATTCGTTAAAAACCAACAAAAAAATTGTTCAGGCTATCATATCTGCTGGATTCTATACCTTAAAAAAAGATTTAATTACTCGTAAGAATTTGTTTAAGTATTATTTACAGGCATCATGGTAAGTACTTATAATAATCATTGAAAAAGAAAGCTTACTTTGTAGAATGATTGCAAGTACATAAAATGTATCAAGTCTGGTGTAGAACAAAAAGAAATGACAACTATTTTGTATTGGATTTGAGAGCTTATGGAAGATACTTTTCCTTAAAAACAGAAGTTTTATTAAATTGTTTTTAAGCATAAAAAACAATAAATTCGTACATGCATAAATATTTAAACCAAATAATTCAAGTTACCAAGTTTTTCTCTCCTGTTGCTTGAATAAATTCATTCAAGTAAAGGATTATAGATGTTTATGAGTTTGGAATGGTTGCCTTATTGGTTCATCTGATTTTCACAAAAGCCTGTCTGGTGTTTGCCTTGTAGCAGGGAAAGCTGTAACTGATCATTCTGTTCTCTTTGTATTATTTATAGGGATATTTTGCACCATTTCCCTCTGCACGTATGCCGCCAGTATCTCTTATGATTTGAACCGGCTCCCAAAGCTAATTTATAGCCTGCCTGATGATGTGGAACATGGCTACAGCTGGTCTATCTTTTGCGCCTGGTGCAGTTTAGGTTTTATCGTGGCAGCTGGAGGTCTCTGCATCGCTTATCCGTTTATTAGCCGGACCAAGATTGCACATCTAAAGTCTGGCAGGGACTCCACAGTATGACTGTGTGCACTCTGGGCCAGTCCATGGTGTGGGCGACTCCCGAGGGGAGCGGAAAGGAGTTCACATCAGGATTCCAAGCACAAAGCTGTCTTTTACATTCCAACCTGTTGCCTGCAGCCCTTTCTGGATGACTGATATAAAACGCAAACCTCCCAACCTTTCTAAGGACAAGACTACTGTGGCTTCAAGTGCTTTAAAGACTACTTATGCTTTGACTGTGAGAAATGAGGGAGTGGTGCCATGGAACATTTCTGGGTGTCAGAAAAAAAGGAACTGCAGTGGAAAAATTTGTATGATTTCCATTTATTTCAGAAAGTTTGTATATAACAATTACCTGAGAGTCATTTCTATTTGCAAAAGGGTTCATAACAAAGTGAGTATAATTTTCTTGTCACTGTACCATGCCTGTTAAATTTTAATGCAGCACCTTCAGAACTTGTCCTAATGGTGTCTTGTTGTGTCAGCGCCCAACTTTTGTGCATTATTTGTGGATGTTCCTTGTCACAGGAGGATTCTTCTGTTGCCTTATTATTATTATTATTTTTAATTGAGGTCTGTTCTCTGTCTTTGTACTGGATTCGAAAAGCATAAGAAAAACAGATCAACCGTGTAAGAGCTAATCCGTGACACTATGCAGCATTGTTTGAAGTCCTGTCTGTTGTTCAGCTTTTATGTTAACTGGATTTCTGCATTAAACGACTGCCTCCTTGTTAATCTACGTGTGCTTTTCTTTATCTTTAGCTGTGTCAACAAGCCTCCTGAGCCAGAGGACAAATGAGAACTCTTATTTTAATAAGACTTTTTAAAATTCCAATCACTTATTTTAGTTACGATGATTGCAAGTGTATTTATTATTTATCTTTTGTAGCAATCACGTACCTGCTATTGACAAAATATGTCGTTTTCAAACTTTTAAAACCTCACAATAGTATTTTCCTGCCTTTGCCATCTGCCTGGTAATTATCCAGTGAGAAGAACACATGGTCCATGGCCTTCTTGGACCTCCTAGGCTAGTGTTCTTCAACCTTTCCTGCACATTAGCCACATTAGCATCACTTGGTCAGTTCTTCAGTGGGACCTAAAATGAGCCCAACTCAAGACCGATTAACTGAGGATCCATAGCTGTAATGAGGCTTGAATTATTTTTTAAAAACATCTAAGATAATTCTTATGTGCAACTGGGATTGAGAGCCACTGGGGCCAGAATTGTATGTACCTCCTTAGCTACTAACGGAACTAGTGAACTTATTTAGGACTTATTCTGTGCCAGTAATTGGGCTGGCTGTGCTTTTCTCCAGGTGTAATTTCACTCAGTCCTCTCAAAAACTTTATGAGGCAGGTGCTATCCCACAGAAGCCAAGAATCAGACTCGGAACATTTGCATCCCCAGGCCCCCCAATCCCTTTCCTACGTGTGGCATAGGACAAAGGTTAAGATCCTTCCATTACATTTCTTATCCTTCAGTGGAAGAGTAGGTACCAGCTAATTTTTAAGCTTTTCCTTTTAACTCCAACATTATCCCCTATCTACACATGAGGTATGTATAATAACATTGCTCTCTGTAAAGCAGGGGAAGATGCCATATCTAGAATAAGATACTATTTCATATTTTAATTTCATAAAAGGTAGCTTCCTTCCTTCCTTCCCCCGCCCCTGTACTAGGAGGTTGAACCCAGGGCCTGGAATATGCTAGGCAAGTGTTCTAGCACTGAGCTGCACTGCCAGCCCCTGTTTATTTACTATTTTGAGATAAGGTCTCATTAAGTTGTGGAGGCTGCCTTTGACCTTGAACTTGCCGTCCTCCTGCCTCAGCTGGGATTACAGGTGTGCATCACAGTAACCAGCCTCTTTCTTCTTTATGAAAACTGACAACACTCTGAAAAGCAAGATGATAATTACCCTAAGAGAGACTTAAGTCTGATTTCCAAATGACAGTGTTCACATACTGTCATGGAAGTGGTTCAAAAGAGGCCGGCAATGGTGTCCCACAAGCTTTGGTTTCAGGCACAGCTGAGTCTTGTGAGCATATTCCTGACAGTCCCCCAGGCCCATTTAATAAACTGGTCTCTCTGAGTGAGATCAGAGACATACAGGAAGGGGCAATTATTTTCATTTATTACTTATGCGGGAAATTCTCAAAGCAGGAGAACTCTCTTTGAAGTCTTTTTAAAAGATCCCCATAGAAGATGTCAGGACTCTTAAACATTTATATTCCGCCCACCAAAGCAGTGTCTGAATGAGTAACTTTTGAAGTTTCAGAGAAGCTTCCTAGGGGTTTGAGGTGAGAATAGAAGAAAGCTTTTTGGTGGCGGAAGGTGGAAGGGTTCACACACCAGAAAAATTTGCCCAGAAGCCAGGGGAGTTCACTTAGGAGTCAAACCTGTGCTGGCAAGAACTGAGTTCCCTGCCTTTCAGTGCCTAGGAGCAAGGCACCCCATGCCTGGCCAAAGTTCCTTGCTTCCTGTTTACTGTCATGGAAGTGTGAGCAAACATTGCCAGTTTCCGGCATTTGGCTCCCCATCTTAACTTCTCCTTGGGGTGTTTCCTTAATTGGCTTGTGAATGAAGACCACCTGAAATTGCTGCACAGCAGTGTGGGATGCATAATTTCTTGAGATCCCTTTTTTGTTCTCCTTGCCCCCCTTTTCATTGCATGCATGTGGCCAGACTATGTCTTTGCCTCTGGGGTTTTTGCTGGGCAGAAGGCAGAAGTGGCTGAGCTCTTTGAACTGAAGATTCAGTCAGTCCAGGAGGGGGAGGGGGAGGTCAAAGGAGTGATTTTTGAAGGCTAGAAATGCCTCAGGGCATCTGAGAGAGGATGGCTACCTTGGGATTAGCTGCACAGTCCCTGAAGATGTCAGGGCGTCCAGGGATACTGGGGCCCTTGGTATAATAGTGGTCACATTCCAAGAGCAGATTCAATGGGCTGGGAAGGACCACACTTTAGAATAGGGGCTTCTCAGTAGTAACCAGTCTGAGCCTTGGAAAGTCCAAGGACACTGGCATAACTGTGTGCGTGTGTCCCCAGTAGTAACTGAGGACAGTTCCTCTAGTCCTGCAAGATAGGATTCTGAATTTTATGTGGATTTACAGAACAACCGAGATTGTAGACTAAGGATCATTCTGTCTGCCACCTAGAGACAGCACTTACAAAAAGGGGAAGACTTTTCTCAAAAACTTAGTCAGATAGTCACAGGCTCCACATACCCTCCAGACAGCCTTGTCTTTGGTTTATTTGCATTGTTAGAACCACTGCCACCCAGTCTGAGGGAGCCCTACACCCTCTTTCTTTGGATCAGCATGGGTCCTTGATAGTCAAGTTTTCCCAGGATGTAGGGAACCTGGAGAGAACATAGCATCCCCTGTAAAAAACCAACGAATATTTATTGAATGCCTAGTATATGCTGAGCACTCTTCTAGGCACTTGGGAAACATTGATGAAGCAAAACAGACAAAGGGTCTTGCCCTTGTGAAGCTTGTGTTCTAGTAAAATGTGATAAAGTCCAGTGAAACATCAAAGTCATCCTTTCTGATCCTAAATAATTGCATAAGTCCAGAATCAAGTAATTCAGACAGTTATTAAAATAAGTTTCTCTTTTTTTCTTTTTTTTTTTTTTTCTTTCAGTACTGAGAGTTGAACCCAGGGTCTCATGCTTGCATGCTTTGCAAGTGCTGGACCACTGAGCTGTACCCTCCAGTCCATGTTTTTACTTTTTGAGACAGGGTCTCTCTAAGTTACGCAGACTGCCTCTGGTCTCAAACTTGTGATCCTCCTGCCTCCACCTCCTGAGTCGCTGGGATTACAGGTGTGTGCCACCGCGCCCAGCTTAAAATAAGTTTCTTTTGAATTACATTTTCATTGGCTGTGTGTATTTTACCGCACATCATTCTCATCATTTCAATTTACACTAACTTCTTGGAGGTGTGTGTGGGGCTGGGGCCTTGCCTCTTGATGACCTCCCATTTGAAACGTGTGCTACGAAAGGAATGGAGAGGAACCTGGGCTCCTGGAGGCTAAGGTACATGGAAGCCTAAGAGCTCCAGATAAGCTACCTGATGGAGGCTCCTGCATCTGGGATGCTCAGGGTGTCTGGACACTGTCCCCAGGTCTTTGCTCAGGCTGTTTCTTTGCTGGGGACATTTCAGTCCTCTGCTTGGCTCACTCTGACTTTGCAGTGTGTCACAACCATCCCTGAACATGTACCTTGAACAGGCTACCCTGCTTTGACCCCTTTCCTAGCCAGTTACACTCTGCATGCTAATCATGTGCTCACCCTTAACCAGACTGTAGGTCCTCCCTCTCCCAGTACTGAGTTCTGATGGTTTGAACGCAAGGCTTCACACATGCTAGGCAAGCCCTCTACCACTGAGCTGGACTCCAGCCCCTCTTTTTCATTTTCAATTTGACAAAGGATCTTGCTAAGTTTCTCAGGCTGCCTCTGGCTTCAAACTCACCATCTTCCTGACTCAGCCTCCTGAGTTGCTGGGATTACAGGTGTGCTCCCCAGCCCCTGGCCAGACGCTAGACTCTTGCAAGGTATAAACTGCCTTGTAGTGCTGTGTCTCCAGTGCTTAGCCAGATGCCTGGTGTACAGGAGGTACTCTTAGATCTTTGTGGAATCAGTGAATGAATTCAGAGTCAAAGATAAATTCCCCTTCCTTGGACAGAACTGACTCCCTTAACACCAATTTTAGGGAAGCCATTAAAAATAGACAGTAGTATTAGGCTAATTGGAAAGCAAATATAACTTGGCAAACAAGTAAGCTTCATTAGAAAAATTAAAGGGACTATTAACCCAAACGAACCCAGACATAACCTGAAATGTGTTATGAACTGCATATTATGGAACATTTACTTAATGGCTCAAATGTTATTAAGTTAGCAACCTCAATATGGTGCTACACCTCAATTTCAGCTTTCCCATTTATATTTGAGTGTTTTAAATCTCTAATTGGAATTCTGGAAGGAAGGCTTCAGAAATGATTTCTGTCAGATGCAAATAGCTATACTGACCAAGATCTCTTTTAAATTGCATTGGAATTTCTCCAGGGCCCTGTCCTTTGACCTGAAGGAGAGGAAGTTCTGTGTGTGGCAGTATACCCACAAACGCTTGAACATGCTCAGGGAACCCAGTTGCCCAGAAGGAACATGGCTATCCAATATATTTCTTCTCCATAGGCAACCTATATTTTGCAAATCTCCAAAGCAGCTTTTTTAATTGCTCTAAACCATATTCGGATATGTCTGCTTGGAGTCCTTATAAGAGGAAAACAAGTTGGTTGGCTGTAAAATATGTTCTATCTTTATTTTCTACTTTTTCTCCCCTTCAGCATTCACTATAAAATAGTGCCTGCTATGTATAAGGCCGGGCTGGGATTTAGCTCAGTTGGTAGAGTGCTGTGCTGCAGTCTCTGAGGTCCCCAGTTCAATTCCCAGCACCGCAAAAATGGGAGAAGGGCCTGGCAATCCACTTCTAAGCCAATCCTGAAACAGTCAGCCATTGAAAACCCTATGAGGGTCGCTATGAGTTGGATACCGACTTGACGGCACCTAACAACAACAACATGTATAAGGCCTGGAGCTATGCATTCATCTTTCCCAGGTCTCTAAGTGAATCTTTTACAGACAGGAACCAGAGAAGACCATTAGTCTGGAGTGGAGAGAACAAGGAGGCAGTGGTACATGTGAAGTTACTGAGGTAGACAGAGCCTGGATGGCTGCCTTAAGGAGGCCAGGCTTTATTCTGGCAAGAGAAATCAACCAAAGGGTTTAAAGAAGGTAAAAGATGTGATCTGATATCCACTTTAAGAATATCAGTGTTGCCACTGGGTGAAGAATGGATCTGAAGAAGCCAAGATGAGAAGTGGAGAAGCCATTTGGGAGGGAGGATGTTGCAGACATCCAGGAGACAAAATGGTGGCCTGGACTGAGGGAGAGGTGATGAAGATGGCAAGAAGTGGATGGATATGGTTTAGAAAGGGCATTGATGAGACTTGCTAGTAAATTGGATAGAGGAAACATTTTTAGAGCTAGACTATTTACTAACGAAACTGCTGTCCTTGCACCAAAAATGGATAAAATAATTTGAACAAAAAAGGGAAAAGAAAAAGAAATGAAAAAGAAAAAAAAGGAAAAATATGCTAAGTCTTACAGTAAACTCTGTGTCACATGTTGTTTTTAGGTGCCATTGAGTCAGTATCTGACTCATAGCGACCCTACAACAGGGGAAACACTATTGTCAGTGCTTCTCTGTTGTTCATTGGGTTTTCAATGGCAGATTGATTTTTGGGACTGGGTTGCCAGATCCATCTCCCAGGCCTGCAGCAACTGGTGCTCCCAGGTGGTCTCCCGTTCAAGTACTAACCAGGTCCGACCCTGATTATCTTCCGAGATCTGATGGGATTGGATGCCACAGGGCTACAGCTAGTGTCCCATGTCACATAGGATGGTTTTTATCCTGAACTGAGCAGAGCCTGGAACTGAGCATTGTAGTGGAGAATATGGTTCAATTGTCCCAATGTTCCTTCTTTTGAACTGACCCAACTGCTGGACAGCTGCTCTTTGATTTCTATCTGTTCTCCAGAAGGGTTGCATACAGGGTTGGAAAGAGGTGAACAATTCATTGTCACTGGGAAGATTTCAGTCAAGTTCAAGGTGGAAGCATGTAGTAATTGTGGGTGAATGACAGGGAGTGAATAGGAAAGGCAGATGGCACATAGTGGCTACCCTGAAATTAAAACATACGTGAAAGACTATTGGTCTGCTTTAGTTAAGCGTTTCCCTTTCTGGAGCTTATTAGATTCTGAGAATGAGCCCCTTTCCATGCCTTGGGGTGACATTTTCAACATTCCTAAAATATACCTATCATTGCACCATGATCTGCTCACTTTGAGTGGCCAAGACTCCGACTGTGCCACCCCATTGTGGGTTATGAAGATGGGTGAATTGGACCCTGTGGTTTTTCAGAACATGTTCTTGGTCTACACAGAACCTTACAGGTGAATCCTATCAATATCTGCGAATGTGTGGAGTGACACTCTCTGAGGACTCTGGAAAGTACACAGAGCCTTGCAGGATTCATGGAGACTCCATTAGATTCTGACAAGAAGGACTACAGCTCCACCGCCTCTGACCATGTTCCCAGAACACAGTAGGTCCCACACAATCACAGCCAAATGTCAAGCTCAGGATATTTCATTCTTAATCATAAAACACCATCCATTTCTATCTTTATGGCTTTGCCTGTCAGTCAAGTTGCCTTGTGATGAGCACATAAATACTTGCCAGGCCTGACTTAAACTTAAGTCAGCTGTGGCGTCAGTGGGCATCACACTCATTCCCCACATGCAAAACATGTTGTGCTTCATCATGTGGCTTCAGTCTCTTCATCTGAAGAGTTTAAAATGCACCCACAGACCTGAATAAATTGGTGAGGTTTCCTCATTTCTCACCTAAGCCTTGGCTTTCCACCTGTTAGTTTTGGACTCTGTAGGGTGCTCAAAAAAACCAAACCAAACCAAAACAAAAAACCATAGAAAAACAAAAAAGAACTTTAGGAGGATGGCAGTAGAGTCATATTCTTGTCAGTTTTTAGGTCTCCTTCATTCTTGTTAGGCATAAACAAGAGGAGGAAAAGAAAGCTCTGATTCTCAAAGTCCCTTCCTGTTCTTTGTGTGAGGAACTGATTCAACATCTACTCCGTGACCATTTCAGGCCATGTTCTGTAGCTTGTTAGGGTCCATTAGCTTGTTGTTGTTATTAGATGCCGTTGAGTTGAGTCCGACTCATAGCGACCCTATGTACAGCAGATGGAGAAACACTTGCCGATTCTGTGCCAGGCAAACAATCTTATTTATGTTTAAGCCCATTGTTGCAGACACTGTGTCAATCCATCTGGTGGAGGGTTTTCCTCTCTTGCATTGACCTGCCACTCTTACAAACATGATGTCCTTCTCCAGGGATTGTTCTTTCCTGACTACATGTCCGAAATATGTAAGATGCAGTCTGGCCATTCTTGCTTCCAAGGAGCACTCTGGTTGTACTTCTTCTAGGACAGATTTGTTGGTTCTTTTGGCAGTTCATGGTTTATTCAATAGATGTCTCCAGAACCACAATTCAAAAGCATCAGTTCTTTTTCTGTCTCCCTTGTTCAATGTCCAGCTTTCACAACCATATAATGCCACTGAAAATACCATGGCATGAGTCAGACGCACCTTCGTCTTCAGTGTGATATCTTTGCTTTTCAATACTCTAAAGAGATCTTTTGCCACAGATTTTCCTAGAGCAATGTGTCTTTTGATTTCTTGACTGCTGCTTCTTAGCTTGTTTTTATTTCCCCTTCTTTATGGATGGAGAAACTAAGTCTCATAGAGGTTAGGTAACCCTCCCTAAAGCACTAAGTGGCAGAACTGAGACTAGGCTCCAGCCTGCCCCCTCCAAATTCTTTCCACCTCCCTACACAGCATCCATGCCAAGAACTCAAGACCCAGCATCCATACCAGTAGTGCATCTCTAACCATAGCTGAGCCTGTTCTCAAAATTTTATACATCTAGGAAGATTCACATTCCTCTGCGTTTTGGACCATTCCTATCGGAAGTAACCGCTCTGTACTTTTTAATCAAGCTGCTGTATTTCTAAACCAGAGCACACACTGCCCTTTGTAACTCTGTAAAGAATGCCAGATCTATTTTTATAAGCACAGAACTTCTTACACGACTGACCTTCAAGAGACCCTGTAGTCTGCAGTAGCCTAAAGGTATGACAGCAATTTTAATTACCTTCTTGGCACTCCCCTCACAGCACATTATGAGAAATTCCCATGTTACCAGGGCTGCTCAAAGACTAATATTTAAACGGGTAGGACCTCCTTACTTTGTCCTGTGAAAAAATCCCTGATGGCTTTTAAAAAAATTATTAAATGAAAGCAATTATTCAAAAAAGGAGGCTATATAGCCCTGTGGTTAGAGCTAGGCTGGCAACCCAGGGAAACAGGACCTTCAGGTCTTGCATTATGATTGTCTTGATGCGTGGTCTTGAATGTCAATCATCTCTTCAGAACCTCTCAGGAGGTACTCATGAGCTGATGTGTTTCCCAGTGATGCTGGCAATAACCACACATTGAAGAAGTTTGAAAAGCACTTTGAACACCTCCTTAAACTTTTATTTTGTTTACCCAAGTTGAATGTGAAGTGATTTTAAAAAAATAACATTAAATTACATAAACAATAAAGGCATCTGATGTTGAGTCAATGCAAGGCTACTTTCCAAGTTTTTTATTACATATCAAGGAGACCATTTCCTTTCCTTTCTTCTTTCTCTTTTCTCTATTTCTTTTCTTTTCTTTTCTTTTCTTTCTTTCTTTCTTTCTTTCTTTCTTTCTTTCTTTCTTTCCTTTCTTTCTTCCTTTCTTTCCCTTATTCTTTCTTTCTTTCTTTTTTTCCTTTCTTTCTTTCTGGTAGGGTCTCACTGTGTGGACCAGGCTAGCCTTGAACTCTTGATTTTCCTACTTCAGCCTCCCAAGTGCTAGGATTATAGACGTGTGACACCTTAGCCGGCCATATTTTCTCCTTGAGAGATTGGTCACTGTGCATTGACTTAGGACCAAAACAAAACAAAACAAATCTAGAGAGAGTCTGGGAGGTACATGGATATAACAGAAGGCATGGCTGGATGGCTGGAAAAAAATCTAAGGAAAAGTGGCCAGGGAAGGCTCTGGCCCTTGGAAGCTCTCTCAGCCCTTGGAAGCTCTCCCCTTCTGTTATCTTTCTGCCTACGTGCAATCTCTGCCTACCTATAGATTACATGTAGCTCGCAGAACATGCTGATACGCTTCCCTGCCCACAAGACATTGGCTGATTTTTAAAGTTACTTTGACCTTAGACTTACCCTGGCTCATAAGAATGCTTAATGGCATATTAAGAACCTAATAAAAAGAGCTTGAGATGCTTACTTGGGGGGCAGTGTACCCAAAGGCACCGGCCTCCGCCTCAGTCTCTCTGACACTAACTCATGGTGTGCAGACTAATCCTTCCTGCATCCGCTGACTCCTTGGCTGCTGCATAGTCACGACACATGGAGGCAGTGATTGTCATCTTTGCTGACAGTAGAGGAAACTGAGACCCTGAACATTAACCACGGTCTCTCAGCCAGTCCAGGTAAGGCGCCAAACTCCCCAGCAAGGGAGTGAGCTAGATTCTGAGCAGCCATGTCTGAGCAAGTGACTGTCTTCCTGCAAACACATCGATGGAGCATCGGCCTCTGCTTTGTATGCCTCCTCCGTGACTACAGTAAATCGCTGTCATGCCGACATGTTGCTCAAATAAATGGACTCGGGAATTGAAACTAAACCAACTGTGAAAGGTAATCTGAGGAGATAACACCAGTGATTAATGCAGTATTGACTCAAAGGATGAACCAGTTCTTAAATAAAGAATTCTCCAAATAAAGTAACAGTTTAAAGAGTGTTCACAGCAGTGGGGAATGGTAAGGAAAGTGACGGTAAGGAAAGGATGGGGGTGAGCTTCAGGGAGGGCTACGTGGAGCCACACAGAGGGACGTGAGAACAGCCTTCTTCTCGGAAGTCTGTGTAAAACAACAACAAAACAAAACCACTTACTGGGGGGAGCCAGATGAGTAAGAAGGCAATGGGTTAAGATGAAATTTAGTACAATTTCATTATCGTTTTAAAAGCAATCAGCCTGTAGGTCTATGGTATACCTACATAATCTTGAAAGATGTCACAGAAAATGTCAAGCTTTTCCCCAGTAACAGTGGAGCAGCTGGCTCTGTGCTGCATGATTCCATACCTGCCAATGTCACAAAGGAAAAGAGAAATGCAATCTTCCTACAAGGAAAGACTTTTTTTTTCTTTTTACCTTTGTGACCTTGGGATGCCCGGATTTGGTGAAAGCAAGGGGGAACTTGGCTTATCATTGTGGATCGTTTTAGCTCTTTTCATTTTATTGGCAGTTGACCATAAAAAGCAACTGATTTGAGGGTCAGTGGAGTGTAGAGTACATGGTAAAAGTTGTGTGCTGAAGGAATGAGGAAATGAGTGATTGAGGTAGCACGGAGATGGTGGTCCTTGACCTTGGAGAGTAGACTTGCTGCCTCACAGCCTCTGCTTCTCAATATTCTTATGTTCTGCTTCTTATATTCTTTTACTATTCCAAAGCTTCACTTATGATTTTAGACCTGAGCTCTTCCCCCCCACCCCCCGTACTAGGCAGTTGAACCCAGGGCCTCATGCATGCCATGCAAGTGCTCCACCACTAAGCTGTACCCTCAGCCCCTTTTTAATTTTTTTATTTGGAGACAGGGTCTCACTGAGTTACACAGGCTGCCTCTGGCCTTGAACCTGCGATCCTCCTGCCTCAGCAACCTCAAGTTGCTGGGATTACAGGTGTGTGTCACACACATAACTTAGAACTGGGGTCTTTGTGGTGTCTTTAAGAGGAGGACCTCAGCAGCAAAATGTTCCTCGGGCCTCAGTGAAGAGAGGGACATCTCAACACTACGGGGCAAACACACCTAGGGTCACAGAAAGAATGACCAGCAATGTTCACTTGCTCATTTGTGCATGGGGTCATTTGTTTATCGAATCTATATTGAGTGTACAGTAGGTGCCAGAGAATGATTTCAGTGCAGAGGGTAAATAAGGAACAAATGGAACAAAGCTGTTGCCCTCGATGAGCTGCCATTGTAATGGGAGAAAGCTGGCAACAAACGAGAATGTCTTATGTAATATGTGGCTGTGATATGCGCTAGGAAGAAAAGAAGAGGTGACTAGGAGAATCAAGTGTGAAGGGTGTGGCCATGGCTGTTTAGATGGGGGGCCAAGGATGGCCTCTGTCATAGGGAGACATTTGAGCAGAGGGCCTGAGCAATGCAGGTGTCTGGGAGAGATGTCCAGGGAGAGATGGCAATAAGCATAGAAGCCTCAGCTAGGAATGTGCTTTGCATGATCCAGTGTCAGCCAAGGCAGAATGAAAGGGAGCATGTTAGGGGTGAAGCAAGAGAGGGTGCCAGCAGCCTGTGTAACTTAGCAAGACCCTGTCTCATGATCAAAGTTTTTAAAAACAGGCTGGGCATGCAGCTACTGAGCTGCAGTGGTAGACCACTTGCAAAGTATGCATGGGGACTGGGTTCAGCCCCCCAGCACTACACACATATAACACACACACACACACACACACACACACACACACACACACACACACACACACGGTGGGTACCAGGAGCCAGATCAAGACTTCAGTCTTTATTCTGAGTAAAATAAAATCACTGGAAGATTTTGAGCAGGAGAGTGATGTAATCTGACTTATATAAAGACAAAAACCTCTGACCCACTAAACTAATTTTCCTTGGTTTACATGTTAATTCTCAGAGGCCAGCTCTGGGGCTCCCCAGGGTTCCCTGGCAAAATCCATGGTGAATAAGCCTACTTTTCCAAGGTGAAATCAATTGCAGACAGTATAGAGATATCAAGGGCAGGAGTCACAAAAGGGCAGCGTGACCAAAAAATGGTAGAAATATTATGTAAGGCAGAGGGGCACGGAGAAGGAGGGGCCTGGAGTGGCAGCTCTCATTTTTTCCACCCTGAGAAGGCAGTTCTTGCTGGAGTAACTTGATGAAGACTGACAATATTAAATTATTGTGGCATTTGGATGGCAAAATTACACTTCAAATCCCCTGATTCTCTTGAGCATAATACATTTGTGGAACCAAAAGAAAAGGCCGAGCTCTCCATGTACTGAGGTGTGTTTTCAGTTGTTCCTTTAATCTTCTCTCTAATGTTTTCCTGGACTCTGTTCATCTTTGAGTGTCAGGGTTTTTCAGAGAGTGGCTTCAGCCCTCCATTTCCAAAAGTCAGGGATATTCCTCTGTCTCCTAAACCCAGATTTCTAGGTGGTGCTCTCCATCTCCTGCTCGGCTTCCTTTCAGAGAACCATAATAGCAGCAATTCAGGTATGGCCACTTTACCCAGGAAGCAGCCTCAGAGCCTGACACAAAGGGCTCAGTAAATGCCTGAGTGATGGCTGAATGAATGAATGAATGAAATGAAAGAGCAGCAAATGAACGATTGAGTGAATATGAGATTTGAAAGGGCTATGGGAAAATAAAAGCATACCTGAAAATACTCAGATGAGATTTCTTAATTAGCAGGATTTCTCTGTTCAGAGTTTGCATTTCACCCATTTTAGTCAAAGGCTTTCTTGCATAGCTCCTTGAACAGTCATATTTATTTCATAAGTGAACAGTTCCTCTTGAACCTGAATTTATTTTGAATCCCTAATGAGACTCAGCTTTCTAGGATGCCTGGGAAGTCAAGGTCTCCCCTGACAGCTGCTTGTCTCTTCTATGGCTTTCTGGAGGGCCTTTTGTGCACTGCTCCCCAGATCCACAGGCATTTATTTGTTGGTTTCCAACAAGAGCCAGTTCAATTTAGCTTAAGATATATTAATTATCCTTGTGGGCCTTGCTATGAGCCATGTTCTGGAGGAGAAAAAGTTCTATAAAGCACTCCAACTAGAAGATATTCTCAACTTTTTGGAAAAAGTTCAAAAGCTTTAGAGTTGTGTATATTTGCTATTTAAGGTATTTTAATGGAAACTAAAATGATGATTTAAGTCTATGAAGTACAATGAAATCATCTGAAGTACTTGCCCCTATGATCAACATCACTGTCACTTTTTTTTTTTTTTTTTGTGGTACTAGGGTACCACAAGGTACATGCTTTGAAAGTTCTCTACCACTGAGCTGCACTCCCTGGTCTTTTTTTTTTTCCTTTCTTTTGTTTTCTATTTTGACACAGGATCTTGCTAACTTATGCAGGCTGCCTCCAGCCTCAAACCTGTGATCCTCCTGCCTCAGCCTCCCTGCTCACTGGGATTACAGGCATGCACCACTGTGCCCAGCAGTGACACAATTTTCAACTTGCCATTTGTTGCATATTGGTCACAAATACGAAGATAACGACTCCCATGCATTTTTTTCTTTTTTTGTAAAGATGCAGATAAGGATTAGGCACACAAAGAAATTGGGAGAAAGGCAGCAAAGAATGATCAAATCAACACCCGGGAAACAGGGTAACAGAAAAAAGTGCAAAATCTCTGAAGCAGCCCATTTAGAATGAGATACATAGTGGCTTCAGGACAGGACTTCATGAAGGGGCTCCCAGGTGCAGTCAACAGAATCTACTCTAGGTTATCAGAAAAGGAGTTTATTCAAGAATGGATTAGGACACTCAAGAGGGCCAGAAAATTAGTCTGGGGAGCTATAGAGGCAGGAGCGCCATCTGAACCATACATAGGACAGGACAGCTGACTCAAAGACCCACTCAAGGGGGCCCTCTGCTGCCTACCCTGCAGCTTGAACCATCGATGCTGGGCGAGGAACACTCCCCTGGATGCTTCTGTTGCCATCCTCCTAGAGAGTGGTTTCCATGGAGCCCACTTCTTGAACCTGGCTCCCTTCTGAATCAGCTTATCATATGTTGGTGCCTTGCCTCCATTCTACCTAGAATAGAGATTGGAAAAGCTATTATTCTGGCTTTTGCCTTGGAGATATAGAACTCGAAAGGTAGAACACTCCCTAAACACTGGAAAAGTATTAAAAATGTGGTGGGTAGCGTAAAAACACAGCAATTTCCTTCCTTTTTCTTTTGGTACTGGAAGTTGAACCCTGCGCCTCATGCGTGGTTTTGTAAGTGCTCTACCACTGAGCCATACCCATAGCCCATTTTTTACTTTGTATTTTGAGACAGGGTCTTGCTAAGTTTTGCAGGCTAATTCTGCCCTCAAACTTCTGATCCTCCTGCCTCTACGTCCTGAGTCTCTGGAATTACAGGCCATTGTGCCTGGCAGACAATTTACTATTTTAATGCACCATTTGGATGTTGAATATCGATATCCATTATTACTCCATAAACTTTCTTTAAACACTTAATGTTCCCACATAACATAATGCAATTATTATTTTTCTTGTGGTATTAGGGGATTGAAGTCAGGGCCTTGTGCATACTTGGCAAGCCCCTCTACCACTGAGCTGCACCTCCAGCCCCAATTAATCTTTATCCAAATAATAACCTGCTCATCCTCTCTCCTTTTAACAAAGGTAACATCTCCACTTCAAGAGCATGATTTCAGAGTGATTTCCACTCCTCCTCTAGTTCCACTTGACTTTTTGTAAATTATGGATTGAATTGTGGAGGTGAGATCCTAGAAGTAGGAGGGAGTCCAAAGTCATCCCATTTGACCAATGGTGGACAGGAGCTGCTGGATACTCTTTTCTTTTGCCTATTGGGTAGAAAGGAGGTGCATTCCAAATAGCTCTTCAGAAAGGCCCTGCAAGATTGGATTTCAGCTTGTCACCCTGGTGTTTGGAGCAATAGTGCATCCTTGGGTTGACTTTCCATCTTTCCCCATTTCACTCCTGCCAGTCTCCCACTCTCCAAGTAAATTATCTGTAAGGAAATCTGTCTCAGCTCTGGTGTTGCTGGGAACTAGGCTGACACTTGGGTAATAGACACACTTGACCCTAAGCACTAGGAACAAACACTCCAGCCTACACAGTTAACCTCCTTTGTGACTTTCTGTCCAGTGGAATCAAGAGTCCAAAACAATCAATACCTCCTAATTCAATGGCTTCATCTCTGTGTCTTCTGATAGAGGAAAGCCTGTCTTGGGAAAAATTTTGTACAGACTGAGGTCGTCCATGAAAGATCCTGGGTGCTCACAGTGGGTTACATAGACAATGAGTAGTTGGGAATATAGGGGTACCCCTTTTCCCAGAAAGCATGCGGCTGTAGCACTGTGGCATCTGATCCCCTCAGATCTCAGAAGCTAAGCAGGGTAGAACCTGGTTAGTACTTGGATGGGAACACCAGGTGCTATAGGCTTGGGAGAAGGACCCAGCAACCTACTCCCAAAAACCAACACACCATTGAAAACCTTATGAATAGCAGAGAAGCACTGACAATAGTGTTTCTCCTGTTGTACATAGGGTTGCTATGAGTCGGACACTGACT
Source organism: Pedetes capensis (assembly GCA_007922755.1). Lineage (NCBI taxonomy): Eukaryota > Metazoa > Chordata > Mammalia > Rodentia > Pedetidae > Pedetes > Pedetes capensis. Next base: position 45,304 of record VMDO01006145.1, on the reverse strand, counting down.
CAATGGTACTTAACAGCACTTTTCCCAGAAAGAAGGGTGGTTACATTCAAATCCAGATTCTTGCAGTACAAGTAGCTTTCTTTCTACCTCTCCCCTCTATCTGGGAGCGGGACTGCAACATATTATGGGTCATTACAGTTCTTAGGACATCCTAGTTTCCCAAATGCAGGGAAACTGGCTTTCTAGACAATTCCTGTAAAGAGTTAGAAGACCAAATTCAAACTGCCTGGCACCAAGAAGCTTATGTATTTCCCCACTGAAAAGCCTTCTTTATTGGAGTTGCTACATAAGGAGACTCATGGGCTGGGGGTGTTGGAGGTGGTGGTGATGATGGTGGCATAATTATTTGTTGTAATGTAACTGATTTTTCTATGAGGTGATAGGGAGATCCAGGGTAGGTGAGGAATACATCCTGACCATGCAGTAGGTGACAGTATTCAAGTTTCCACCGTCACTCCAGGGAGCCCAGGTGCTCTAGTAATGAGATGCAAATATTTTAACAGGGTAATTAGGAGTTGTGTGGTAACAGGTGCCTTTCCCTACCAGCACTGGTCTTTATTTTGACTCTGGGAGAAACAGCACCATCTATTGGTTGCTGGTTCATAGCACATGCAGTGTCCTGTAGGGAGAATCTCCCTTCTGGAAGAGTCAGCTTCCTGCTGGAACAATACCTGGGCATTCAGTAGGCTATGGGACTGTCGCAGGCTGCCTCTTTCAGGTGATAGCATACATGACAAGAAATGCCATGCGTGTCTGTTATTTCACCTACATTGCTGTCATGAGTTCTTTGGTGAGAAGCATTATTGTATGGAAATAAATGATAGTGAGTAAGGCAATTTGCTAAGTCCATGGAAGGTTGAGGGCACTCTGAATCCAAATCCTTGCCACAAGAGAAGGGTCTCCAATATAATTCCCCTCCTGTTTGTAGTGTTATAACAAGTCTCAGGGTTGGTCACTACTGCTAAAGATTGATCAGCAGTGGCAGTAGCCATATCTGACTGGGTGAGAAGTCATTGTTTCTCCAGTGAATTGTCTCCAACCCTGGCACTTGTCCAAGAGGCCACTGAGCAAGTACCAGGGTAGCAGGGAAAGGAGCAGACTGACACCCACAGGGCCCCGGGAAGGCAGTCTTCCACTATAAACTTAGAACCTCCTCTAATCCAGGGGGACACAAGTATTTTTCCATTCTGGGCTCTGTTCTGAGATGCCCATCCACACTCCTTTTCCCTAGAACTGTCATGGCCTTGACCATCCACCCAGACTCTTAGCCACTATCTGTGGCATAGTGAGGATGTGCCTCTCAGGGCATGTCTCCTTTGAGGCAAGGTGTGTGGGGAAAAATTGGGAGAAAATTGGCAGAAGCCCCCAAACTGGGAAAACAGCTTTTGAGGATCTGGTTTGTAAATTAGAAACTTAAGAAAAGTGAAAGTAACTTGCAGGAGGCAGCCAGAAACTTGCCCAGTCAAGTCTGAGTGCAGGTGGGGGCGGGGCGCCCCCTTACCACAAGTTGCCCCATGCTGCAATTGGACACTTGTACAAAACGCTTCATGAATCTCCTGAACTGATTGGACATTAAAAGGACAAAGAACTTGAATCTGATTGGTCAAGCCTCCTATAAATGTAGCTGCACTGCAGCAGCTCACTCTCTCACTGGTGATCTTCAGAAGGGCAACTCTCTGTACTTGACCATCAAGGCTACTAGAACTCTCTTCAGGACAATGACCATGGATGACCAGATAGCGCACTCAAGGAAAGATGGACTACAGTTGAGGAAAGCCTCTTGGCCCAGCGCCTTGAGGCTGAAGCTGAGGACAGTCTCTGGGCCCAGCGCTGGAGGCAGAAGAGCTGCCACTGCCCTTGAGGCAGCAAAAATAGAGCTGTTACCATGGTTATTGCTGTGAGCAGTTTTCACTTGTGCTTGGGTTCCCTTCTGCCCTTCTAAGGGCAGAGAGGCAATAAAGAGCTGTTTCTCCCCGAAAAAGCACCCGAGGCTTTTCCTTTTTCCCCTCCACTGGCCTTCCTGAGGGCCATAGGAGTCTATGCCCTTCACCCGAGGGTCCCGAGATAAGTAAGTATTGTTATCTGTGTGCGCCTCCCGTCTGATCATCTGGGCCGAACCAGAGAGGAGCATGCCCCACAAGGGTATACACAGTGGAAACCACCAGTTTGGCACCTGGAAGAACTTCCTTTCCCACTGTTCCTCACCCCTGTTGTTGTTAGGTGCATTCAAGTCGGGTCTGACTTATAGTGAACCTCATAAGGTTTTCAATAGCTCATTGTTTCAGGATTGCTTCAGGAGTGGATTGTCATGTTTTTCTCCCATTGTTACAGTGCTGGGGATTGAACTGAGGGCCTCAGAGAGTGCAGAGTGGCTCTCTACCACCTGAGCTAAACCCCAGCTCCTCCCTCACCCCTGGTGGGGCAGAAATGCCTCATTAGTTAAATTCTAGCAAGTACCAGCAAAACGTGCAGCTTCATCTGTAAGCCAGATTTGACTCCCCCCACCTTGTCAAACTGCTGACTGGAAATACCTCATGAGACCCCAGCTGTGAAGGAGGGGTGGCAGCATGGCAGGAAGCATGTCATGAGGACAAAGCACTGATTTCCTTACAGCTTCTGAGTACTGTCAGCCATGTGGAGCTTGGCATTGATGTGTCCAACTTCTATCAGCCAAGTACATGCTGCTGGACTAGGTCGGCAGAACTTTGGGCTTGGTGGATTAAAGCACTTCCAGTCCAAGATGGGCGGTTTGGGTCACATAGTCACCTAATGTCCTGTGGCAGGTCCCAGTAGCAAATCAAGAGAGATTACCAAAAGGAGAATAATCACTTGCAGAAGCAAGCTTGGGTTTGCTCCAAAAGCTAAGAGGCTGCAGCTGGGCTTCCCCTATTGGGAATTGCCACAGGCTCTGTACAATATGCAGGTCTGCCAAATGCTCAGCACCAGTAGGTCCCCTGGGTCATAAGGGTATTCATATAGAGCTGCTGACAGTGGGGCTTGCACCATCTGGAGAGCCCTTTCCTACGCAGGCCTCCATTAGCAGCAGTAAATGGGTTAAAGTGGCAACCCCAGAGGTGACATGGGCTACTTTTGCATGCCAGAGTTCCATCAAGCATCTGCTTCCTTCTCATCAGTGGTCCTTATATCTGTAGCTCCTATGATGACATGACTTTGCTTCTGTTTTGCTTTTTTTTGGAAGAAAGGAGAAGTGAAAGGAGTGTGGCCTTGTCCATTCCATTAACTGACAACCTTACTTTGCAGGTTAGAAAGCCATTATGGGCATTCTGCAATTGTTGAGGGAAGCTCTTTCAGCTATAGACTCAGGACTGGGTAAATTACCACAGAGAAAATGGAAGCAGTCAGAAGAGGTCTTCCACAGTCTACCACCACGGCACTCCCCCCCCCCCACCATCCAGCTTCTGTTCCCACTTAGTCTGTTCTATAACATGTGTCTGCAGTGGGCCCACCTCAAATATTGGTAATTAGTGGGATGATGTCACTGTAATGTGGAAACTAGGTTGGTTCATAAGTGATTTTTTTCCCTTCCTAATATTATTTTGTGTCACCAGATAAGAAAAGAGCAGCTGAACATAAAGGGCAATGGAATGAGCTAAACGTGTAAGCTACAGAAGAATGAGGTACTTTACAGCATGCCCATGGCACATGGTCTTTCTTGTTCTGTCTCACCAGAGGTTCTGCCTTGGAAATGCTTACTGTGTGACTCAGCAGCTCCTACCCTTCTTAATGCCCAAGTCTATCATGGTGCCTTTGCTCTTTTCCTGGAGAGGCAAAGTCCTTTATTTACTGATATACTTATTTATTAGGAATATGATATGTCTTTAACTTTGCTAATATTTCCTTCCTTCCCTCCTTCCTTCCATCCTTTCTCTCTCTTCCTTTGTCCCTTCCTTCCTTCTTTCCTTCCTTCCCTTCTTTCTCTCGCTTTCATTCATGATAGGCTCTTGCTATGTTGTTCATGCTGGCTTTGGACTTTTGGACTCAAGTAATCCTGCCTTAGCCTGTCAAGTAGCTGGGACTATAAACTAGTGCCACCATCCCTGTCTTTGTGTTAATACGTTTAAGACTGGTGTTTTTGTTACTACTCAGCTTACAAAGTTGGAAGGGTTTGGGATAATCTGCCTAAACCTATTTTTATACAAATTCTATTTTTTTTAAGAGCATGAACTTGAGGATGAAAACAGAAATGGAGCACATTTACCATATTATAGCCGAAATGTCTGTATGCTGCTTTTCCATACACAACTGTGGATAAATTATTCATGCTCCTTGTTGTTATTGTTGTTGTTAGGTGCTGTCGAGTCAGCGACCCTTATAGAGTTTTCAATGGCTGATTGTTTTTTTGGGATTGCCTCAGGAGTGGATTGCCACATCCTTCTCCTATTTTTGAGGTGCTGGGAATAGAACCCGGGACCTCAGAGTCTGAAGAGCGGCACTCTACCAACTGAGCTAAATCCCAGCCCCATTCATGCTCCTATCTACTACTAATTCCTCCACATGTGGACTGCATTTGATCCCCTTATTCAAGGACAATGTTCCAACATTTTTCCTTTCTTGCAATTTTTCATCTCTTCTGGAACATTCTCTCCAACATTATATATATATATGGGCTGGGATTTAGCTCAGTTGGTAGAGCACTGCACTGCAGTCTCTGAGGTCCTGAGTTCAATTCCCAGTACCACAAAAATGGGAGAAGGACCTAGCAATCCACTCCCAAGGCAATCCCGAAACAGTCAGCCATTGAAAATCCTATGAGGGTTACTATGAGTCGGATACCGACTTGACGGCACCTAACAACAACAATACACACACATACACACACATATGTATACATACATATATATATATATATATATGCGCCATTGAGTTGTGTCCAAGTCATAGTGACCCTCATAGGATTTTCAATGGCTGATTGTTTTGGGATTGCCTCAGGAGTGAATTGCCTCATCCTTCTCCCATTTTTATGGTGCTGGGAGTTGAACCTGGGACCTCAGAGATTGCAGAGGAGTACTCTACCAACTGAGCTAAATCCCACCCCCATACACACACACACACACACACACACACACACACACACACACACACACACATGTATTTGTTACATATATACGTTATTTTTCTTAATTAAAAATTCATTCTTTCATTCCAAATCCCCTACCAATGCAGTACCCCATTTCTTTGCCCCCCCTTTTGCAAAATGGTTCTAAGAGTTGTTTGTGCTCACTACTTCCAGCTCTCTTTCCACTTTTTCTTAAGCCCACTGCAGTCTGGTTTTGTTCCCCTCTTCTCCCTAAGATTCCCATTGTCAAAGCCCTAATGACTTCTTCTTGGTACCAATGGTCAATTTCTCTTCCTTTTCCTACCTGGATTAGCAGCATTTGTGGGGTTGCTCACTGCCTCCTCTGTACCTTGTGTTCATATCTTCCCGGCAGCCACACTCTTAGTTTTCCTCCTAGCTCACTGGTTGTTCCATCTCTACCTTCCTTGAAGATTCCTCTTCTCTGAACCTCTTGGGGTGGGAGGAATCTAGGGCTCAGCCCTGTTCCTCTTCCTTTTTTCCTATACTCAATCCTGTGTGATGCCATCTAGCTTTATGCCATCTCACAATTCCCTAATATATATTTCTAGAATAGACCTTTTTTTCTTGATTGCATTTACATATTCAATTGCCTATTTGATATCTCCACTTTGTTTAATGAATGTTTCAAAATAAGTCTAAAACTGTCTAGCAAAAAAATCTCAACTAGACTTTCTAATTTAGACTGTCTAGCAAGTCTAAAATTGAACTTCTGATATCCCTAAACCTGCCTCCACTCCATGGCCCCTATAAGCTATTCCTCTCTCATTTGATAGAAACTCTGTAGTTCCAGATGCGTCATTGGCCTCTTCTTTATCCATCACACTATATCAGTAGATCCTACTCATACTTTCAAAATCAAAATATATACAGACTCCATCCACCTATCACCTCTACTGCTGCTAACCTGAGATGACACACCACTATCTCTTGCCTGAATTACTGCAAACAAAACAAAATAAAACAACAAAACAAAAGTTAGCAGGACACAGTTAGCAGGACACAGTGGGCTATGGCTACCCAGCACTCAGAGGGCTAAGGAAGGAGGACCACTAATTTGACTTACTGTGTCTGGTCTACTATCTCAAAACCATCACCACCACCACCAAAACCCAAAGCAAAGCAAAGCAAAGCAAAGCAAAGCAAAACCCACAAAAACAAAAACAAAAACCCTCTTAGTTTATTTCTCTACTTCTACCATTCCCTCCCTATTTGCAACAGAGGAGTTACAGTGATTCTTTCAATGTATGGTAAATCCTGTCACCAGTTGAAAATTCCTTTTTTTTTTTTAAACTTTTTATCTTGAGAAAAAGTTACTCTCTAAGTTACACAGCGTGCCTCTAGTCTCAAATGTGCAATCCTCCTGCCCCTGCCTCCCAAGTTGCTGGTATTACAGGTATGAGCCACCGTGCCCAGCTCTCCTTCAGTGGTTTTAAAGCCAAAGATCTTCTGATTGTTCTCAAGAATTCATCTAGTCTACCCTGCCGGCCACCTGCCTCTTGTCACCAGCTCCAGCTTTACTCTGGTCTCTCATTCTAGCCTCACTTGCTCCACTCTGCACATTTGCTTTTCTCTGCTGTTCTTCAAATACATCATTCTCTTGCCTCAGGGAGTTTGCATTGGCCGTTCCTTCTGTCTGGAACATCCCTCCACCACCTTTAAATATTTGTTCCAATCTCACATTCTTAATGAGGCCTGACCTATTTTAAAATATAAAATATTTCTGTTCCCATCCTCCTGTACTCCCTAACCATTTTACCTTGTTTTGCCCTGACCCCCAACAGGTATCATCTTGTAACCTGTCAAATACATTGTGCCTATTGTGTTTCAATTTTTATCCCCTACTTTGTCGTTGTTGTTAGGTGCCATTGAGTTGAGTCGGACTCATAGCGACCCTATGTACAGGAGATCGAAACACTTGCAGATTCTGTGCCAGGCAAACGATCTTATTTACTTTTAAGCCCATTGTTGCAGACACTGTGTCAATCCATCTGGTGGAGGGTTTTCCTCTCTTGCATTGACCTGCCACTCTTCCAAACATGATGTCCTTCTCCAGGGATTGTTCTTTCCTGACTACATGTCTGAAATATGTAAGACCAGTTTGGCCATTCTTGCTTCCAAGGAGCACTCTGGTTGTACTTCTTCTAGGACAGATTTGTTGGTTCTTTTGGCAGTGCATGGTATATTCAATAGACGTCTCCAGCACCACAATTCAAAAGCATCAATTCTTTTTCTGTCTCCCTTGTTCAATGCCCAGCTTTCACATCCATATGATGCCACTGAAAATACCATGGCATGAGTCAGATGCACCTTCATCTTCAATGTGACATCTTTGCTTTTCAATACTCTAAAGAGGTCTTTTGTCACAGCTTTTCCTAGAGCAATGCATCTTTTGATTTCTTGACTACTGCTTCCACGGGTGTTGATTATAGAGCCAACCAAAGCAAAATCTTGGACAACCTCAATCTTTTCTCCATTTATTGTGAAGTTGCATGCTGACCCAGTCATAAGGATTTTTGTCGTAACCCATATTGAAGGCTATGATCTTTGATCTTCATCAGTAAATGTTTTAAATCCTCTTCACTTTCAGCAAGCAGAGTGGTGTCATCTGCATAATGCATGTTGTTAATGAGTCTTCCTCCAATCTTGATGCCACGTTCTTCCTCATAAAGTCCAGCTTCTTGGATTATTTGCTCAGCGTATAAATTGAAGAGATAGGGTGAAAGTATACAGCCCTGACGCACATCTTTCTCAAATTTAAACCACTCAGGGCTTCCTTGTTCTATTCGAACAACTGCCTCCTGGTTCTTGTACAGATTTCTCAAGAGCACAATTAGGTGTTCTGGTATTCCCATTTTCCGAAGTGTTATCTATAATTTGTTATGATCCACACAATCAAATGCTTTTGGATAGTCAATAAAACATAGATAGACATCTTTATCCCGTACTAGAATGTTTAAATCCTATGAAGGCAGAGATCTTTCTTTGGGCCCCTGATGTGCCCTACGTGCTTAGAACAGTGCCTTGGCACATGGCACATAGTAGGTAGGCAGTATCTATTGTGTGAGAGATGAGATTTACTGTGAGATAGTCAAAGGTCAAAAACCACTTATCCCCCAGTCCCCATTCAGTCCCCAATCAGAGCCTGCTCTGATTGGCGGAGTGCAGTAGCACTTGGGCTCCCAGGCAGTATGGCTGGTGTGGAACCAACGTCAGCCAGCATCTGAAAGGTGTGGGTGTTCCCTTTCCTTAGTGAGCAATTATCTTGCTCAGAGGCTGCAGGACTTTTCTGAAGAAGGTTAGGAGGGCTCCGTCCCTCAACAGTGTCCATCCTTTCATTAGAAGGGCTGTAGGATGTGAAAAGACTCAGGTCTGGAGTCAGGTGTGGTGGTACACACCTGAAATCCCAGCATTTGGGAGGTAGAGGGAGAAGGATTGATGCAAATTCCAGGCCAGCCTGGGTTACACAGTGAGTCTATCTCAGAAAATCCTTCAGGCCTGGGAATTGAGAAACAGGCTATGACTTTACAGCAGTTCAGGTCCAACCCCTCCTTGCCAGATGGTTATTTTTTTGGCTATGCACCAGAGGTGAGACTTTAGTAGATTTCCATGTATTTAGCACTGAGGGGAACCTAGGACTATCACACTTGGCTAGCCCTTACTTAAGACCATGTAGACGAGAACTTTCAGACACCACTTGGCCTTGCCGTCTTTAGTCTCCACACTTTACTTTATGGGCTGCTTCTTGGCCTCTTAGAAATCCCATCCTCTTTCCTGAGATCAGGAGGGCCATTGCAGTAGCAATTTACAAGAGCATCCCCAGCCTGCACAGTACAACCACTAGAGAGCTTCCTCTACCCCAATGCACCTCTCAATGCTGTAATGGAGGCCATGTCCTCTGGGCTTTTGGGGGGCACACAGTTTGGGGGCAGGTATCATAAGTCCATTCCAATATGCCTGATTCCCTAGGTCTTTGGATTTCTTCATCTATATACCTATAAAGTTCTGGCATTTAGCTTCAGGTAGTGGGGGCGACCACTAACTCTCACTTTCATCCAACCAACTGGTCAAACTATTAGAACTCCTCCCAGCTGCTCATTCTTGTACATCCAGTCAAAGACGTTTGCTAAGGACACCTGTTTCAACAAATTCAATTTGATCTAAAGTCATACCCGTCTTTCTCTAGAGTGATATAATGCATATGCTCATGTTTGCTAGGATTCTATCAATTAGCATTGTTTGAGATTCTCGTGATATACAAGCCCTTTCCTCGCAATGGCCCAAACCTGTTAGGCTCTGTCTTTAGTTAAGGGCCTAGAAGCAATGAGGCATGAAGCACATGAAGAAAACTGACTTCCTCTTGCAAGGGAACCTGGGATCTCCAGCAGGATCTTCCCGGAGAACTTCATCAAAGAGGCAGGGCTACTTCTGTTGGCATAGAAGGCTAAGTGGGGTGGAGGTATTTGAGTCACTTGAGTCTCTACTCCAATTCTCAAAGTCCCCACTTTCCTAATCGAGTACTAACTTTCACCTAGGCTGTGAAACCAATATAATTTGGTATGTCACAGTATCAAAGTCTGAGCTGCTTTTTCAGCTACCTCACTCCACCAGCTACCAGAAATAAGAGGCTCTCTTGGCATAGTTATTAGAAATTCCTGGCATCTCCTAATATGCCTTAAGCCAAGCTTCCTCAGCTTGGGCACTGTTGACATTTTGGACGAGTTAAAATGGTTGCTGGGAGCTGTCTGTGCACTAACGGATGTTTAATAGTATCCTTGGTCTTTATTTGTTAGATTCCAGTTCTTTCTCTCTGCTTCCCAAGTTGTAGTAGCCAAAAATGTCTGGAGACATTGCCAAATGTCCTCTGGAAGACAAAACCACCCATAGGTTATGCCTCTGCATTAACTCTGGAAGGACTGTAGGAATCTTGCTGGTTTTCTCGAGCTGTCAAAGCTCTGTTAAAAGCAGACATCCCACCCCCACTGTGCTATATTCCTCAGGTTCTTGAGGGTTTCTACAGCAGCAGGTAACCACAAGAATAATGAAATATTCTACCACCACCACAAGCCATTCATTTTCTATAAATACTAGCTCTGAATTGTGCTTAACCCAATCAGGCTAGATAATCAATAACACATTCATATTTCTTGGAGACTGAAATAGAGTATATCTCCATATTAGAGTTCTACCTGTTAACAAACAAATCTAGATAGTTTTAGCAAAATAATGGAATGTATTCAAGATTAGTAAGTAGCTCTCAGAATTTTCCAGTAAGTCCAGAGAGCCAATTTAGAGGAGTATGCCTGAGCCTTTGGGACAGGAATGTTGTGGTGTGTGGGGATCTCCCTTCCTGGTGGCCACTGAGGGAGATGGGGTCCTGTGAACCCGCTGGGAGTGAGACCCAATGGAGACAAACAACTATTCAGGGACAACTTCAGGGAAGTAAGTCAGCTTTATTTCCGAGGGACAGTCTTTTAAGCAGTAGCTTGTGTGGAGCATTAGATCATACCATTAGCCAATGGGAAGGAATATCCTTGCAAGAATTTGGCGGGGGCCACACTCAGGAGACAGCCAGGGAGCGCCATCTTGGCTTCTAACCTCCACGCCAAGGGAGTTGTCTTCAAGCCCCAAAATGCTGTTTCCGACTGAGGCAAGCTAGATCCCCTGGCCTGTCCCTTAATGGGACTTGAGGTATGCTAGATAGGCTGGAATCCAAGGTCCCTCAGGATTGGGGTCTCGCAAATCCTGCCCCATACTGGTCGAGGCCACTTTGCTCCTGCTGGGCACAAATGTCTCAGCTTGCACACATGAACACACCTTGACACCAGGGCCTGGAATACAGACCATGCCCTGGTTGGAGGGCAAACTTTTGGGCTTTTTGGATGTGAGATTCACAAGGTGAGAAATTATTCAAACATAGAATGTTGTTCAAATGGTACTAAATGTGCCAAAAGTTGAGCTACTATATTAGGATGTTGAAAATAAATCAAATCAGAATATATACTAGGGGTGCCAAAAAATGAATTCACATTTTAAGAGATATATCTATGGATTACTTTTCAAAGCTGAATTGAATTACAATGGTAACTATGTTGAGCACTTCCTATAATTGCAGAAGTCTAACATGACTTGTATTTGTCTTCATTATCTGTATTTATTATTACAATTTTAAAACTTAAAATGTATATTCTTTTTTTGGGGGCACCCTCTGTATTTTCATCAACTTTCTTTTTCTCAAGTAGTAAGCACAAGAAACACACTGAATTTCTACAAATAATGGTGAGCGGTCAATTTATTAATGTTTTTCAAAAAAGTAAACTTCATTTTCCTCATATTGAGATTCTGGCTTAATTTATGTTTTTATTATTCTCACTGATGTTTTGCATAACAGGAGTCATACAAAATGTATTGCAAATAAAAATTATTTCCATTCCAATGGAGAGGAAAATTATAGGTAAAAAAACCCAAGTTTAATATATAAAAGTTACCTGTAAAAGTCTCTACCTTTCTAAAAATCTGATAGCTAAAATACCACCAAACTGGTGTTGACTGAGATACACTTATGTAAACCCTGAGAACGTGGAAGTAGAAGCTTCTGCTCAGAAACTATGATGGCAGAACAGGTCTTTTCACACTCTTGACAGTATACAGAATGTAAGAGTCTTTTTAAGCTATGCACTAACTGTTCTTTGTCAAGAACATTAAGTATTTCAGAGTACAAAAAAAGAAACCCTAAGAAGGGTGTCAATGAGCCGCCCTTCCTTTCTTCTGAGGATGCTCACTCGGAGCTCTGGGTGGCATGGAGAATTCTGGAGACAAGGGGATTCCCTTACAGGTGATGTCTAAGGATATGCACCTGGCTTATGGCAGCAAGCCAGCTATAGTGAAGAGATCTGTGACTTGTTATATTTACATATGAACGCATCTGTTTTACCAAGGCTAACTTTGTAGCGTTCTACTGGCACCAAAGAGCCAAATGGTGACATTGTGTCCAGGCACTCCAGGTTACTGGCTTCATGGGAACATGCCACTGTCTCTGATGTATCCGTTTTTTCTTCAGGGCATTTGTTCATTCCAGGATCAGCAGTGTGGCTGCCCTCATAATTTAAAGGGATACCACTCTCTCTGCAACCTTTAAGGTGTCTGTGATGATCTTCGCTAAGCAACAGTACAATGGTTCCACCAACACGCAGCACTCTGTGACAAACAATGATAATTGGGATGAGTGTTTCTTTCTTCTTAGATAACAAACAATCCTGCTTTATTTAAAATAGTTGTTTTCAATTTGGAATTTAATTTTCTCTATTTAAATACAAGGATTTTTGATAATTAGTAGCATCTTCCACAATGCATATTCATTACAGTAATTATGGAGTCTGTAGTACAAATCTGCTTTACTTATCTATTTTTACTCTACTTAAAAGGCAAGCTTCAAAGTAATTTGTAGGCACATTCTAATAAATGACTATATGAAGGAAAAGATAAGTGATAGAATCCCAAGGAATCAGCTTATGTAAGAAGGTAGGAGGCTGATGGGAGAGGAAAGTTGCCAAGGGCAACATCAGGACATGAACAAAGGGATGCAAAGGGAAGATCAGACAAAGAAGGGCAGACCTTGAAATGTCAGCTTCTTGAGGTGAATTCATTTACTCACTCACTGAACTGAAGTCTGATGGCACTCATTTGGAACTGGTGAGGAGGAACATAGAGTCTCATAAGTTGCTAAGGATTTACAGAACAATGGGGGAGAGGCAAGTAAAGAGTTAAAGAGTGTGACAAAGGCGACCACTGAGGCACAGAAGAGAGGCCTGGAAATACATTAGGTGAGTCCCAATCCAGGCATGTTGTTGTTAGGTGCCGACTCATAGCAACCCATGTGGAGTTTTCAATGGCTGATTGTTTACAGACTGTTTTGGGAGTAGATTGCCACATCCTTCTCCCATTTTTTTGTGGTGCTGGGACTCGAACCTGGGTCCTCAGAGAGTGCAGTGTGGCATTCTACTAACTGAGCTAAACTCCAACCCAATCCAGGCATAGGAGGGGAAAATTCCCTTAGGGTGAGAAACTTGTATTGCAGGAGTGAGCCAGGTAAGTGCCAGGCAGGGGCCAGAGCATGCGAGGGTGGCTGGGGACGGCAAAGACTGAAAGGCAGAACGAAGTGAAGTGGAGGAGGCATGGAAAGCATCCAGCCCAGTGAATTGCGGAGTCAAAGGTGGTTTGGGTAGGAGGGGGAACGGGGAGGGCAGAGTTCAGTCTGGAATGTGCTGGTGTGAACGTGCTGCTTTGTTTAGGGAACACCTGAATGCAGATTCCAACAGACATCTGGGCATGTCACCAACAGCAGGAGATGAGCCAGATGCTGCTGGCTCTGGAGTCTGATGGACCTTCAGGCAGGCGTGGCTGGAATCTTGTGCCACAGAGAAGAATTTCAGGCAGAGTTGATATGAAGCAAAGTTGGGGTTTATTAAGTAAAGATAAATTAGTATACACCCAAAAGGGGGGGTTCTTAAAAGAATCAAATTTAAGTGTCTTGTTGTTAGGTGCTGTCAAGTCAGCATTCAACTCATATTGACGCTACGTACAATAGATGAAACTGTATTGTCAGCGCTTCTCCGCTATTCATAGGGTTTTCAATGGCTGATTGTTTTTTGGGAGTGGGTTGCAGGGTCCTTCTCCCAGGCCTATAGCACCTGGTGTTCCCAGGTGGTCTCCCATCCAAGTACTAACCAGGCCTGACCCTGCTTAGCTTCTGAGATCTGATGGGATTGGACACGACAGTTGAGTCATCTCTGACTCATAGAGACCCTTATAGGGTTTTTAATGGCTGTTTTGGGATTGCCTTGGGAGTGGATTGCCGAGTCCTTCTCCCATTTTTTTGGTGCTGGAAATTGAACTTGGGCCCTCAGAGCTGCACTCTACCAACTGAGCTAAATCTCAGCCCTTAAGTGTCTTAGCAAAAAGCTAGGTGCTGTAGTACCTGTCTATAATCTCAGCAACTCAGGAGGGGGAGGTGGGAGGATCGTGAGTTCAAGGACAGAGGCAGTCTGCAATTTAGCGAGAGGCTGTCTCAAATATAAAAAGTAAAAAAAGGGGTGGTGGATGCAGCGCAGTGGCAGAGCACTTGCCTAGTGTGCATGAGGGGCTTAACTCCCCAGTGTTGCTAAAAAAAAAAAGCTATATATATGATCTTGTGGTAATTGAAGTTATATTGCTCAAAGGATATAATTTATTACAAGGTTCAAAGATCAAGCAAAGGTTAAAAATTACATATGGTTTAAAAATTAAGCAAAAAATAATGTGTTGGTTTGCTTATTTCTCTTAAAAATTTCCTTTCATAAATGACATTGTAAGGTGGCTTATGAGGTAGGTTGTTCAGGTTTGCAGATGAGAGAGGAGTGCTGTAAGGTTAAACTCAAGGTCATATACAAATTTAGCCTTAAGCATGGTTCATTTGCTGTTTTAACATTATTGTTTGAGATCTCTCTCTCAGAAAAAGTGGATATTGTCTCCATGCAGGCAATCTTAATAGTAGTTTTGATTTTGTCAGTTGTGTTGAAACTCTTGACTCTTAGTGAGAAATGTCAACCAGATCCTGGGGGTGAGGAGCTCTGTTTTCTACACTTACCACTTTGATTGTCCCTGTCTTTTTATCCTGCCTGGAGGCATTGAGAAAGACCCAGGCTTGGGATAGAGACAGGGGTTTTTAAGGGTAATGGTAGAGAAAGCCACCATGGCAGGTGGAATCAACTGGTGTGGCAGTGAATGCACAGGAAGAAATGCTAGTGAAGAGAGACTTAGCATTTAAGGAGGGTCAGAGGAGGAGGCACCCAGGAAACAGACATCTGGACAATAAGAGAACATCTGGACAATAGTGATGTCAGAGAAGCCAAAGGAGTGCATTTTTAAGAAGGCAATGATCTCCACAGTGTCAAATGCTACAGGACTAACAGGTGCCCAGGATTATAAGCTGTCATCTGTGAACCTGGGGACAGCAGTCCTAATGGAGGGCAGAGCAGATGCCGGGCTGCAGGCGAGTGGAGGCTGGAGTGTCAGGGAGCAGAGATGTCAGGTGCAGAATACTCACTCAAGAAATTTGGTTGTATCACTAAAGGAACAGGGTGACAGCTAGAGGACCAAGAGTTAAAGGGAAAGTTGTAAGGAGCTCATTCTCTTTTCTCTCATCTAATCTATCAGCAAACCCAGGTGGTTCTGTCTCCAAACACTACCACATATTCTGTTTCTTCATTCACAATTTGCCTGAAGTGCAGCAACTATCTCTCACAGATAGGTCTAATTTCCATCCCGCTCTCCCTTCTCAGTTCCACATTGAAGACAGATATAAATCCCTAGTTATTCTCCAGTTGCTTTACTGCACATCACGCAAGTTCTGAAGTCCTTCTTATGGTACTTGAGGCTCCTACACCATCTCACCTCGCCTGTCTTTCCAATTCCACTGCCTGTCTACTTCCTTCCATCACAGGGACCTTCCATCAAACTCACCAAGCTGCTTCTCCCCCGAGGACATGTGGTCTTGCTGCTCCCTCTGCACACTTCCTCATCATTTGGGTCCCATAGTTGAAATATCACCTCCTTGGAGACGCATTTCCTGACAACATATCTAGGTAGCCCTGCTTTTCTCTCACTCCAGCAAAACATCCTGTTTTACTTCCCTCACTGTACCAATCATGACCTGCAATGATCCTGCCTGTGTACTCATGAACAAGCTGTCTCCCCACACTTGGATGGCCAGGGCCCCACCTGTCCTGTTCACTGCTGCATTCTCAGGACCCGTGCAGTGCACGGGATATACAGACACTTCTAAAAGTATCCAGAGAGGGGATGGCTGAATTCCTGGGAAGACTGAAGATATAAAAAGGCTGAAGAATGAGAAGTGGGAAGACTGTGTTCTTTGAGGAGGAAGGAAACTGAGAGAACATATTCTGTCTAGAAGACAGAAACCATTTCTACCGAGACAAGGAGGTGGGAGAAGCAAGATGTGGTTGTAAACCATGGGATGGAGATAAGGAATATACAAATCTCTCTAAATAATATAATTAAAGTAATAAATACGATATAGCCCTTTACCCTACTGTATTAACAAAGACAAAAAGATAGGCTTAGGATGGCAAGGCTATGAGACAATGAGTATTCCTAAAGATGGAAACTGGCATGACTTGTTTGGGAAAGGAGATCAGTGACCATGTATCAAACATACAAATGTACATAACTTTTGACCCAGCAATCTCACTTCTAGGAAATTCCCTAAGAAGTTATAATAGCAGAAGTAGGATAATAGTGATTAATAATGGTGAAGATTGCTAATGTTTATTAAACCATTATATGCCAGGTACTATTTTAAATGCATTGTATTGTATATTGTTTAACTCTGTGACTTGTCCTTAAGTATTTCCATTTGGCATTGTTACTCTGGAGATGAAGAAACTGAGGCACTATGGTTTCAAGCAACTTAGTCATATATTAAGCTTGCAAAACTGTGCACGAATGCTCAGAGCATTGTTCTATATCAAAATTAAAAAACCTGAGCATCACCTACATGTCCATCCACAAGTACTGGTTACATGGTGGTACATACATGTAACAGTATGGTAATCATTGAGAATTAGAATATATAGTACAAATGATCAAAAAAGGAGACTCATGACAGTGTTGAATGGGAAAAAAACAGGTAAAGGTGATTTTACTTACATACAATTGAAAACATGATTAATTCTTGCATATGTACAAGGCAAGATGCCTAGCAGGACATTTACCAACATGTTGGTAAATTATTGTATACTTATATACAAGATTTCTTACTAAGAAAGGTGTTCAGAAAGGATAAAGCAACATTTCCCAAACTGTATTTTTCTGAACATGAGTATATGGGTGTTTGATAAAGATGACACCATTTCATGGAAACATTCTATGGTCAATAAGTTGGGGAAACTTTTTTTTTTTGAAGTATTAGGTGGTTGAACGCCTGGCTTTGTGTATGTTAGGCAAGTGCTCTGCCACTAAGCTGCACCCCCAGTCCATTTTTTATTTTTTATTTTGAGACAGGTCTTGCTAAGTTACATAGGTTGCCCCTGGGTTTGAACTTGTGATCCTGCTGCTTCAGCTTCCTGAGTTGCTGGGACTACAGGTATGTGCCTTGGTGCGCAGCAATTGGGGAAACTTTTTACTAAACTACATAAGAGAGATTTCTGTTTTGCATGTGAACTCATAAAAACAGGATATATGACAAAGTAATACTAAAATTTTTTTTGCCTCCTCAATTTTTTTTATTGGAAACTTTTAATGTACAACTTAATGTGTTTCATTCTGACATGCATTTCACTGTGACATTTCCATATATGCATTTTATTGTACATTGCAAAGATAAGTTCCCCCGACCCTCTTGTGTACCTCCCCCACCTTCTTCCAGCCCTCACCAAAGGCCTCTCTTCTACATTGCATATGTTTTTTGTGGGATTATTTTTCTATATACCCTTGCATCCCAATTATGTTTAAGGTCCTAAATTATTTAACCACAGAACACATTAGGTCTTAACCACCATGACCACCTACTATAAATCCTCTGCTCCAGGAGCTGTGGTGTATTCATTTTTCCTTGAACATGCTTTTTGCTTCACTATTCACTCAAGAAATACTCATTGAATATCTGTATGTATAAAACATGATATGATGTCCTTCTTAAATTCTTTCTAAACTTCCAAGTTTCGCTGAAACTTCCTCCTTGAAACCATCTCAGTTCTCTCTGGTATACAGTGCCTTTTTCCTTCAAGGTGTGCAAGTAGAATTTCTAATTTTGCTCATGTATTTTACATGGTTATATTTGAGAGG
Organism: Pedetes capensis; assembly: GCA_007922755.1. Classification (NCBI taxonomy): domain Eukaryota; kingdom Metazoa; phylum Chordata; class Mammalia; order Rodentia; family Pedetidae; genus Pedetes; species Pedetes capensis. Next base: position 27,366 of record VMDO01006145.1, on the reverse strand, counting down.
AAAGCTCAAACACTATACTTCATTGAATTCTTCACAATGCTCTGTACTCTTTAAGTACATTTAAAAAGGGAATAATTGAGCTGAGAGTGCCTAGCTCATGCCACCAGACTATTTATTTGTCTAATACAACATTCTTTAATTCTGACTGCATGTTTTTTCCTTGAAAAATCTAGTTCTATATTACACAAAGGACCATCTATTTCCACTGCCATTATGAATAGGTTTCTTGACCTCTTGTATTTTTTCTTTTTACTAACACAATTCGCCATCTCTTTCAATTTTTATCTAGAGCCTTACACTATCAGTAAACCAGTGAGAGAAAAGTTATGTGTGCTTAGATATTTATATATATATATATATATCCCCACCGACTACCAAAAGGATTTGAAGTGGTTTGTGCCAAAAACTCAGCTAAGAACTAACAGACACTGAGTACTTTCTAGGTGCCTACCACTGTTCTAAAGCCTGCAGCTGTAGCCCTGTGGCATCCAATCCCATCAGATCTCGGAAGCTAAGCAGGGTCAGGCCTGGTTAGTACCTGGATGGGAGACTGCCTGGGAACACCAGAAGCTGTAGGCTTGGGAGAAGGACCTGGCAACCCCCTCCCAAAAATCAATCTGCCCTTGAAAACCCTATGAACAGCAGAGAAGCACTGACAATTGTGTTTCCCCTGTTGTACAGAGGGTCGCTATGAGTCGGATACTGACTCGACGGCACCTAGCAACAACAACAACAACCACTGTTCTAAGAGCTTTAAATCTACTGAATCCTCTAAGTAATGCTTTGAGGACGAAATTGTGATTCAAAGGCAGTCTGCCTATGGCTGAAGAACTATGAAGTAACAGAGCCACAATTAGAACCCAAGTGGTCTGGCTCCAAAGCCTGCACTCTCTCCTCCTGCATTGTGTTATGTTGCCTATGTAAAACCTTAGCCACTGAAAATCAAGTCAGATCATAAAGGCTGGGGCAGGTAGCAAGGAAGTTTAGTCACAGGAGAAGGAAAAGTCTTTTATATTCAAATACATATTCTTTGAACTGGTCCTACTGAGGCACTCTGTGCAGGAAACCTTGACTATTACTCTTCCTGATTTTCAGGCAAATATTTAAATTCACTGCCATGGTGAAAGGACAGTGAAATCTATCACTTTTTCACTTTCAATTACTTGGAACAAAAACCAAAACCAGCCTAGAGAAAGACTGTGCTGAAAAGACTGTATACTCACAGTCCTAACCCCATCAACTTCTGGAGATGTCTAAAAGAGGCAGGCACTAGACTTGCAGTTAGGTTAAGTCATTATCTTCCTGAAGTTCCAGGCTAGAAGCATGTCACTCCTCACACATTTTAGTATTACACCATGAACTGGTTAATGGTACTGATGATAAATTACCTATTTAGATTCAAAGGCTGTAGTTATTAGCCCTGGCTGAACAAGGCACCACAATGGAAGCTTTTAAGAAAATACTGTTATCAGCTGGGCACGATGGTGCATGCCTGTGATCCCAGCAGCTCAGGAGGCAGAGGAAGGAGGATCAAGAAGGATCACAAGTTCGAGACCAGAAGCAGTCTGCATAACTTAGTGAGATTCTGTCTCAAAAAAGTGAAAAAATGGGCTGGGGGTGCAGCTCAGTGGTCCAGCACTTGCAAAGCATGCAAGCGCGAGGCCCTGGGTTCAACCCCAAGTGCCACAAAAAAAAAAAAAAAAAAAAAAAAAAAAAAAAAAAAAGAAATACTACATCAAGATCCTTCCCTAGATCAATTAAATTAGAGCCTTAGTGGGGTGTGGTGGGGAATGGGCATTAATATTTTTTTAAATGTTCCAACAGTGATTTTAACATGAAATCAGGGTTGCAAAATCAGCTGGAGGGGAAATATGATATTGGATCAAAGGGAGTATTGGTGTTTAGATGTCTGAATTACAGATGTTGCCCAGAAAGAGAGGTCCCAGGTAATATAACAAAAGTGACCTGAGCAACAGGGTGGTAAGGTGGTAAGTGGCTTAGAAATACATAAGAAGCATGGAGCACCCACCTCACAAGATGCAGTGAGATGGGTCTTATGTGGGTATAGATTTTAAGTCATACTTTAGTTTTCCTTATAGAATGTTAGCATTGACATTGAATTTTCTCCATTCAAAATACATGCTCATTTCTTTAAACTAATGAAACATCATTTACATAGCAGACTCATAATATATATGTTGTCCTAAGCAACAACATTCTATTAAATGCCCAGGTGAGAGAATTTTACTGAATTGATCTCTTCTTTGTGTCCATTCATTGCTGTATGCATTCTACATTTACTCATTTATCAAATTAAATGATTGGAAAAATATATATCTAGGCCTCACTGTTTGAACATCTTAAAGAAATACTTCTGTTAAAGTATATTCCCTTAGGGAACAAGATTAACAATATTCTGCATTTTCATTTCACAGCCAATAATGAACTTTTCCATTCTGTTACTGAATGCTCCTTATGTAACAGAATTCTATTCTGTTGTTAGTCTTTCTGGTCCTTAGTTTCTTATCAGTAAAGTATGAGTACTGACACTTAGAAGGTAGGTTTTTGTGAGGATAAGTAGAACGTTGCTAGGTGCCATCGAGTTGGGTCCGACTCATAGCAACTCTACGTACAATAGGGAATGAAACGCTCCCTGACACTGTGTCATGTCTGGCATTATGTCAGGACTTCTCTGCTACTCATAGGGTTTTAAATTGCTGATTGTTTTGGGAGTTTGTTGCCAGGTCCATCTCCCATTTTTGCAGTGCCCCAAGGATTGAGCCCAGGGCCTCAGAGAATGTTGCTCTGTGCTGAGGCCCTCAGTCTGATTCCCAGCACTGCAAAAATGGGAGAAGGATGTTGCAATCTACTTCCAAAGCAATCCCAAAACTGTCATTGAAACCCTATGAATAGCAGAGAAGCACTAACATACTGCTGGGCATGGCACAGTGTCAGGGAGTGTTTTGTTCTGTTGTACATAGGGTGGCTATGATTTGGACCTAACTGGATGGCACCTAACAACAACAAGTGGATATGTAAATTACCCAGCCTGATGACTGAAACAGAAATTTTTTTTAAATAAAATTTATGGTATAAGATGATATGGAAAACATTTATTTCAATTATAAACTTCTGACTTGAAGTCTTAGAAAATCATGTTGTAAAAGTTTGGATAAGTGTTACAATGTAGAGAGACCTAAAGAGTTATGGTATATTTTGGTTAAATGCCCTGTAGCTAAAAAGTTATGAAAATAAATTCAACAACTTACCTTTCCATTTCTTGTAGAATGCTTTTGATGTCTTTTCCTAACTTAAACTTTTTCCCAAATGGAATATCAGAAATAATAATATCGATACTTTCTGAAGGCAGTGGTAATTCTGGAATACAGAAATCAGAGAATTCTATTATAGGAAGAACAAGTATTTACAATGTAAATAATGAGAAAATTGAAGTACACAGAATTATTTTTGCATATTAAATAAAATTTGTGGTTGGTAACATTGTTTTTATGGAATTACAAGATCCTACATACTTTCAGAATCACTAAAGATACATGGCACAATTATTGTATTATGTCACTTGAAAAATTGCTTTTTAGGTATGGTTATATGGCATAAGCAGAATCATAATCAGAAAATGAAACTCTCTAGACATATTACATGCATAGAGTTGCCAGATACAGGAAGAAATATATGAAGTTATCTAGAAAAACTTTTTACAAAATTATGTTCTACATTTTTGTTTCCTTTTCCATTATTATATATACATTTTGCTTCTTTTATTCAAGGGAGAGGATCTGCAGTTATCACTGTATTTTTAAAGGAAACTCAAGAGGTTAAGAATATCTATGTAAATCCTAAGACTAGGGAAGGACTCCACAATCATAATCAACCCAATGAATATTATCACTAAACATATATTTGTTGTTAGGTGCTGTTGAGTTGGTATCCGACTCATAGCAACCTTATGTACAACACGCGAAACAGTATTGTCAGTGCTTCTCTGCTATTCATAGGGTTTTCAAGGGCAGATTGATTTTTAGGAGTGGGCTGCCAGGTCCTTCTCCCAAGCCTATAGCACCTGGTGTTTCCAGGTGGTCTCCCATCCAAGTACTAACCAGCCCCCACCCTGCTTAGCTTCATCTGATGGGATCAGATGCCACAGTAGTATGGCTGCAGGCAAAAACAAATATAGTATCTAATTATTAAATCTAAATTTCTTTTTTATCTTAATATTTTCTTCTCAGTTACATTATCTTAAGGTAATACACCTAATTTTAACACATTTTCTGAATATATTTTCTACTTTCTACTTGTTTTACTTCCCACCCATAATCTAGATTAAGTTAGATATTCATAAGGTAGAAGATGTCTCAATTTTCATTTTGAGTAGTATCTGATTCTGTAGAAATGCAATAAAGTTTAATTTTTATTAAATATCACATACATTTTTTTGGAAGGTAATTTAAAAACAAAACAAAACACCTTCTGTTATCTAGGGAAGGCTAATGACCACTTGCTAGCTCTCTCCCTAACTCTAACCCTTCTGTGAGAACAGAAGAGTAGATTATTAGAGAAAAAGTAATACAATAATATTCTTTCAAACCTAAGCTGGAATTCTTTTTTTTTCAAGATATGTAATTAGTTTTAGGGTGCTGGCACAGAATACATCTGCTTGAGAACTTTTTGCAAAGTGAGGAAAGACAATACATACACAACGAAGGAAATCAGTTATCAAATGTTTTATATATGAAGATGCTGGGCATGGGGGTGCCCACCTGTAATCTCAGCACTTGGGAGGTAGAGACAGGAAGATAGCCAAGTTTGAGGCCAGTCTGGGCTACACAGTGAGTTCCAAGTCAGCCTGGGTTACCTAGTGAGACTCCGTCTTAACCAAAAACCAACTTAAAAAAATTTGTTGTTAAAATGCTTTACATATGAAAAACCATGTGATGATTTACTTGAGTTTAATCACAAGTCCTTCTTTTGCCTTGTAACACACATAGTACATGCTTGAGAATTAGCTGTTCAATTTGTCCAGCTTTAGTAACATTAACTTTTTCTTCTGATCATTCTCCACTTTAACCTACAACTTTCCTACTCTCTTTAGTACAATTTGCTAAGCTACTTTATAAATAATTCTGGAAGATGAGGAATAAAATTCACATAGATACATTTTTTAAAAAGCAACTTCCAGAACTAACAGTGTTACCTTCCCTCCAAGCACAGAATTATCTAAGGTGCTGCTGATGTGTGTGGAGTGCAGGCTCTGACACTGCCTGTGTCATTCAGTAGCTATAGGACTCTGGGAGACTATGCTTGTTTCTTCATCAGTAACATGGAATGGGAGTTCCTGCCTCTGAAGCTAACAAATGAAGTCATCTATGGGAAACATTTAGAAGAGTGCCTGGCACATGGTGAGCACATGACTGAGTAATTTTGTGGTTGTGACTTAGAAGGTCCTCTCCTATGTCTAGGGAGACAACAGTCAGGTGGGCCAGAATCCTTCAAAGAGCTCCAAAGAATTCAGTATTTCCTTTGCATTCCTGCTAGGTATTTAAAGGCTTAGGCAGGGGAACCACTTCCAGCTGGGCCTCTTTCCTGCTCTCCTGTCCTCCAGGAGTGGTTCTCAAAAGTATAGATCCAGACCAACACCACTCATATCACCCAGGAGCTACAATTTAGTGTGTCTGACAATCAACAGATCGTGGGCCCTACCTCAAGTATTTTTGATGCATAAACCCCTAAGACCATAAACACCTGACCTGTAAGATTCAACACAGTCGAATCTTGTAAATTATTAAATGCTTTGAACTGTCTGTGAACAGTTTGCTTGTACTTAAGACTCTAAAATAGAAGTAGCTCACACCAAACAAATAAAAGTCATCTCCTTTTTACATCTCTGCAAAAATGATTCAAGAACGTGAAAAAAGCCTTAGTTTTAAAATACCAGTTATTCAAACGCTGGTGAGGAGGTGGGGAGAAAGATACCCTGCTATGCTGCTGGTGGGAATGCAGTTTGGTGCAGCCATGATGGAAGTCAGTATGGAGTTTCCTCAAAATTAAAAACAGAATTACCATATGACCCATCAATACCACCACAGGGTATATACCCAAAGGAATATAAGTCAACACACCATAGAGATGCCTGCTCATCCATGTTTATAATGGCACTATTCACAATAGCCAAGATATGGAATCAACCTAGGTGTCCATCCACAGATGAATGGATAAGGACATGCATGTATGGAAATGTCATAATGAAACCCATTAAGTTGTACACTAAAAGAATTACTACTAAGATTACTAGGAAAAAAATACTGGTTGTTTTGAATAAATAAAAGAATTGCCCTAGTTTTCCTCTTCATCCAGCAGAAAAGTGGGTAAAAATTGCCTAAAACTCAGGATTACAACCCCAGGATATTTTCTTCCAACAGGCTTTAAAGGCTTTCAATAAATCTTCTGTGCTTACATTTAAGATTAGATTGAGTGACGACTTTTGACAGAATTGGGCACATCCCTTCTTCCTATTTTCTTTCCTTGTACTATTCCTTGTATTATTCTGTCCTTGTATTATTCTGTCCAGTGTCCAGTTTTATAATATCCATGTTCTGTCATGTAACAGTAATTGCTTCAGTTGTTTAAAATTAGATCTATATTGTTAGGTGCCATCAAGTAGAGTCCGACTCATAGTGACCCTCTGTACAACAGAATGAAACACTCCTTCACATTGTGCCATGTGCACAATCTTTTTTGTGTCTAATCCCATTGTTGCAGTCACTGTGTCACCTCATCTAGTTGGCGGTCTTCCTTTCTTTTTTTTGTTGACCTGCCACTCTCTCAAACATGATGTCAGTTTCCAGGGATCAGTCCCTCCTGACTACATGTCCAAAATACATAAGATGGAGTCTAGCCATGCTTCCAAGGAACATTTTGGTTGTATTTCTTCTAAGATGGATCTGTTGGTTCTTTTGGCAGTCCATGGTATATTCAATATTCATCTCCAGCACCATAATTCAAATACATCAATTCTTCTGTCTCCTGTATTCATTGTTCAGCTTTCACAAACATATGATGCAAATGAAAATATGACATGAGTCAGGCACATCTTCATCTTCAATGTAACATCTTACTTTTCAACACTTTGTAGATATTTTTTGCAACAGCTTTTTCCAATGAGCCTTTTGATTTCTTGACTGCTGCTTTTGTAGGTGTTCATTACAGAACCAAGTAAAACAAAATCCTGAACGTCAATCTTTTCTCCATTTATTATGAAGTTGCTTACTGACCCAGTTGTAAGGATTTTTGTTTTCTTGATGTTGAGTGCAATTATATTGAAGGCTGTTCTTTGATCTTCATCAGTAAAGGTTTCAAATCCTCTTTACTTCCAACAAAGTTGTGACATCTGCATAACACAGGTTGTTAATGAATCTTCCTCTAATCCTGATGCTGTGTTCTTCTTCATAAAGTCTAGCTTTTTGGATTATTTGCTCAGCATAGAGATTGAAGAGGTATGGTGAAAGGATACAGCACTTACTCTTTTCCTGCCTTTAAGTTAAACTGTGTTTCCTGTTCTGTTTGAACAACTATCTTCTGGTCCATGTGCAGATTCTTTAGAGTAGAAGTAAGTGCTCTGGTATTCCCCTTCTTCGTAATGTTATCCATAATTTGTTGTGATCCACACAGTCAAATGCCTTTGCAGAGTCAATAAAGCATAGACATCTTTCTGGTATTCTCTAGTGTCAGCCAAAATCCATTTGATTGCAGCGATGATGTCCCTGGTTCCACACCTTCTTCTGAATCTGGCTAGATTTTCTGGTAGTACACTTTCAATATACTGCTGCAGTCACTTTCGAATGATCTTTAGCAAAATTTTACTTGCATGTGGTTTTAATGATATTGTTTGATAATTTCTGCATTCAGTTGGATCCCCTTTCTTGGGAATAGGCACAACTATGGATCTCTTTCAGCCTGCAGCCATAGCCCTGTGGCATCCGATCCCCATCAGATCCTGGAAGCTAAGCAGGGTCGGGCCTGGTTAGTACTTGGATGGGAGACTGCCTGGGAACACCAGAAGATGTAGGCTTGGGAGAAGGACCTGGCAACCCCCTCCCAAAAATCAATCTGCCATTGAAAACCCTATGAACAGCAGAGAAGCACTGACAACAGTGTTTCCCCTGTTGTACATAGGGTTGCTATGAGTTGGATACCGACTCCACGGCACCTAACAACAACAACAATGGATCTCTTTCAGTCAGTTGGCCAGTAGCTGTTTTCCAAATCTCTTGGCATAAACAAGCACTTCCAGTGCTGCATCTGTTTGTTGAAACATCTCAATTTGTATTCCATCAATTCTTGGAAACTTATATTTCACCAGTACCTTGAAGGCAGCTTCCACTTCTTCCTTTAGTACCATTGTTTCCTGAGCATCTGCAACCTCTGCAAATGATTGATCATCCACCAATTATTTTTTATTTTTGGATAATGACTGTATTCTTTCCATCTTTTTAAAAAATATTTCCTGTGTTGTTTAATATTTTCCCTGTAGAATCTTTCATTATTGCCACTTGAAGTTTGAATTTTTTCTTCAATTCTTTAAGTTTGAGAAAAAGAGTGTGTTCTTCCCTTTTTTTAGTTTTCTATGGCTAGATCTTTGCACGTGTTATTATAATATTTGATTTTGTCTTCACTATTTTGCCTTGGCTTTCTCTGTTCTCCAGCTGATTTAGCTCTTAAATTTCTGGATTTTATTAAATGTTCTTTTTATCTTCCCTAAAGGTCTTGTTAGTGAAATGTTGCCTGAACCTTCTCATATTTCGTAATGCCTGTAATAAAATGACATTTTGGTTTGGTATAATACTTTGTGGGCTAGGATTTAGCTCAGTTGGTAGAGCATTGTGCTGCAGTCTCTGAGGTCCTGAGTTTAATTCCCAGCACCGCAAAAATGGGAGAAGGGCCTGGCAATCCACTCCCAAGGCAATCCCTAAACAGTATGCCATTGAAAACCCTATGAGGGTCGCTATGAGTCGGATACCAACTTGACAGCACCTAACAACAACAAAACAACATAATACTTTGTGTCACACACTGCTTCAGTAACCTTATAAATATGATCTCAGAACTTTGCAAATAAACATTATATTATTAGTAATTATGCTATAACTTTCTTCTTCCCTTCATGGCCAAAAACAATTTAGAGTTTACTGCATATAGATTATCACTTTCTCTTGTTTAGTTGCTGCTGGTAGATTTTCTTCTTGTATATTTATTATTCTTTTTCTCACTAAGTGTGGAAGTGTGAAATTTTAATGCCATCTTAATCTATTAAGTCTAATTAGTCTTACATATGTAAAATATAGTTTGGCCTTTGGGTTGGGTTGTTGTTGGTGGTGTTAGGTGCCGTGCAGTCAGTATCTGATTCATAGTGACCCTACGTACAACAGGTGAAACACTATTGTCAGGGCTTCTCTCCTGTTCATAGGGTTTTCAATGATGGACTGATTTTTGGGAGTGGGTTGCCGGGTCCTTCTTCCAAGACTACAGCACCTGGTGTTCCCAGGTGGTCTCCCATCCAAGTACTAACCAGGCCCGAACCTGTTTAGCTTCTGAGATCTGACAGGATCAGATGCCACATGGCTATGGCTGCAGGCTGGGTTAGGTTATCATTTTTCAATTAATTAATTAATTAATTTTTGTAGTACTGGGAGATTGAACCCAGGCCTTTTTTTTTTTTTTTTTTTTTTTGGTATTGGGGGTTGAACCCAGGACCTCGCGCCTACATGCTTTGCAAGTGCTGGGCCACTGAGCTGCATCCCCAGCCCATTTTTTTTTTTTTACTTTTTGAGACAAGGTCTTGCTAAGTTATGCAGACTGCCTCTGGTCTCGAACTTACGATCCTACTGCCTCTGCCTCCCAAGCCTCTGGGATTATAGGTGTGTGCCACTGTGCCTGGCGCAAACCAGGGCCCTTTTTGAGAGAGTCTTGCTAGGTTGTACAAATTGCCTCTGGTCTCAACTGAGATCCTCCTGCCTCTGCCTCCTGAGTCATTGGAGTTACAGGCTTGTGCCACAGTGCCTGGCTGTGTAATTTATAGTCCAGTCAGAAAAACTGCTGAGAATAAGAATGCTAGAAATAAAATTATATACTTTTGAAATACTTATTATCTTATGAAGTGGCTTTTCATGGTGAACCTAAAAATAACATATCCATACACATATTTTTAAAAACTGAAATTTAAAATTATCTTAACATTAAAAGCAATTAAAAATTGTAATATATATATATATATTCATATGTGGACCAGTATCTTATGCACACTAGTCTCTAATCCCATGTTATAACTAGTATTTTTCTGAAGACTCTATTTTTTAAAAACTATGCACTTAAAGACATTTTTTCGTGAAACATTCTGTGATCTTCAAAGTTTCATTTTCCTGTTTAAAAAACTTCTTAGATTGTGGTATTTTTACTTGAGAAAATACTTTATAGATACTAAAGTAACTATAGAGTTCAGAGCAAATTCTGCTAAGTGGAAGATACTTTCAATTCTATTTATTTCATATGGAAAGTGTAAGTATTTCAGCCCTTCAGTTCACAGTCCTTCCAAAGTACTTTGATAAATATTTTCACAACACAAAACTCAAACAAGTTGTCTCCATTGTTCTTTTGTTTTATCAAACTTAGATGCTGCAAAATGAATGCTTCAATTTCATTCTAGAACATGTCTAAGTAAAATGAAGCCATTGGAAGATTCTGCCCATTAGACATCCAAAGTATATTTATAGAATTTCAGAATTAAATCTTGTGTATTACTGATCTCACAATAATTTGTTCATGTCTTCTGTGGTGTTTTAGGGATAGATTTTAATGTTTTCCTAGTGCCAATTTTGTTTTTAATAACTGCAATCCATCAAAAAGTTCAAAAGCTAAAGTTTTCTGGCCTTGCATTAGTTGAAATTTTGATTACAGATTTCTAATGAATTTTGAAAAAAACAATCAAAATTAGGCAACTTCTTTTTTTATTAAAAAATGTGTATGACACCATTATAGGACTGTTTTACAAAGTATTCCTTTGAAGTTGTTTGAAGGCTTAAACTTTTAAATTCAGTGGATAATGGGCAAGCAAAGACAGAAAGTGTGCTGCTGCGTTGAAATATATTTTTGTGTTTAAGTATCTTCATTATAAATAGCTTGTAATTCATTTTCTCTCTTTCTTTTTGTGTTGATCATTTGACAACTTCAGTTTCTATTTCAATTCAAAGACTGCTGCAGCCTGTTGGGATATAATTATGAATTATAAGAGTACATTGTTGAATTCCAGGTATGTTTTTCTGTTCCTTAGGTTTTAGTAAGAATATTTTTATCTTGTTGCCCAACAAATTAATGCATACGCAGAGACAGACGCAATGCTGAACTGAATTTATAGTTGCATTTACGAAGATGTCTCATCTTTCACAGGGAATAAATATCTTAAAGATCTAAGAACAGGGGCAAAAAAAAAAAAAAAAGGTGAACCACTAGTGCAACTTAGTTGATTTTCTTTCTGAAGCATCTGATGATACTGATACAAAATTGGCAATATTTAACTGTCTGCAGAGGTCTAGTAGAGCCAACATATCAACAGCCATAGTTTCATTTTGCTTACATGCATAAGAAAACCTAGAGTTGAATATGAGCAAAATTAATTTAGAAGACTAGCCACTTAATCTAAATGAAAAGTTATGCTTCACTGAGTGATATTTAAATGGATTTTCTTTAGCTTCATGTGATAAATAGTCGGCCTGGAGCCAAATATTTTTAAAGTAACTATAAAGTTTTGAATTAAATGTTCACTGCTTCCACAAACAGGTTTGTTTCACTTGGTCAGTGATATTACCATGGCCCTCTGGTAGATGGTAAATGTCCACAGATATTTTATTCAAGCTATGTGGTCATCATTACCTTTCTTGAGAAATGTAAACTCAGTACTTAATTTTCCATTAAAAATCCACTTTAAAAAATTTACTGCTGCTCAGTTTATTACAAAATACAAATGTTGCCAAACAATGAAAATGATGCCATATAATCACAGAATATATACCGTCAACAAGGCCATAAAATAAATGCAAAAGGCTTTGTAGCAAGAGCACACAAACACTCTCTATGGTGACCTTATCATCTTTCATGTCCTACACATACTTCATGGACAGCTGACCCATCACATTCCACATTTTCCTCTGACTCCTCACACAGAGGGCCCAGCAGTTTCATGAATTACGCAGAAGATGGCATGTGTCATAAGACAGCTTGCTGGAATGCCAAAGGCTAAGCAAGCAGAGGCAAGATAAGTAGTAGAGGAAAAAACATCAGTATGAAGAAAAAAGCAACCACCATATAATGGGGCACTAAAACATGTCCTGGAAAAAAATATCCTACTCCTAGAAGGGTGGCAATAAATGACACCTAGGAGCAAAGTACGGCCTGCAGCTGTACCACTGTGGCGTCCAATCCCGTCAGATCTTGGAAGCTAAGCAGGATCGGACCTGGTTAGCACTTGGATGGGAGACCATCTGGGAACAACAGGTGTTATATGCTTGGGAGAAGGACCTGGCAACTGACTCGCAAAAATCAGTCTGCCATTGAAAACCCCATGAACCCTATGAATAACAGAGAAGTGCGACAATAGTGTTTCATCTGTTGTACATTGGGTCGCTATGAGTAGGACACTGACTCCATGGTACTTAAGAAGAAGAACAACCATAAGAGCAAAGCACAGTTGTTGCTAATAATCTTATTATAAACTATCAGTAGGGTGAGGTATGACAGGTTGTAGAATGTCTAACTGGGAGCAGTGAAAACATTCCCTTTTACCTAACTATACTTTTAGAATTTTAATTAAATCATAAATGTGTTTCTTATGTTACAGCTTCCATCTTATACTAAGAATATAAGTGTATCTATAGATTAAATGATCATTTCATTTAGAAATTGTGATTAAAAAATTTGATGAGCATTTAAAGAACTACTTCAGAAAGTGCTAAGAACAATGGGGTGTGTTTGAAGCTAGATGAAATATTTTGAGAGGGATTAATGGCAATGTGTCTTTTTTTCCCCATATTTGGGGCTTAAACCCAGGGCCTTGCACATATTTTGTAAGTGCTCTACCATGGGGCTGTACCCCCAGCCCATTTTTTATTTATCTTGAGACAGGATCTGCTAAGTTACACAGGCTGCCTCTGGCCTTGAACCTGCGAATCTCCTGCCTCTGTCTTGTGTGTTGCTAGAATTACAGGAGTGAGCCACAACACCTGGCTCAGCAGTGTGTCTATTACTGTAGTAAGTTTTTTCTTTAAACACTCACCATATTTTTTATTCATACTTGGTATACTAGTAGGTGGTTATAAAACAACATGAATATTACCTAAAAGGAGGAAAAATAAAGTCATTACAGTATAATAAGGAGAATGAAATGTTTTTTTTTTCTTGTAGAAACATAAATCATGGTGAGAGTATTACTACTTCCTAGACACATCTACATGTACAGGGGTCTTCAATTCATGCTGTGTTAGGCACAGTATTCTGTGTGTTAATAACAGATCTTCACCAAAATCTCATGGTATGGATATTTTTATCTTCATTCTGGAGATAGTACTCTGAAAAATACAGAGGTTCAGGCTTTTTTTTTTTTTTTTGCTGACGGACACACAGCAAAGAAACAATGGTAAAGATGGAATTTATACTTGGCCTCTGGGACTCTAAAACCCATGCATACTCTTAAAGGCATGAGATCCCCAAATATGTCAGTTAAAAGGGGATTCATGGGTCTCAGCATTTAAAAAATTTTATTTTGAATGAAACCAAAGTTAGAAAGTTTATTTAGGTAGAAGTAAGCCCAGGTGCTCAGAAAGGAGAAACACTTAAGAACAGAATCATAGTACATGTCCAAGAAATGGATGTGGGCTTCTCAAGCGAGAGAAGAACCTTTAAATTGTATTTATTGTTTGATTAGAGCTCTGTAAGGTAAAACAAATTAATGAAGAGAATAAATACTTTTGCTAAAATTTCTACCTCTAAAGTAGAGATATGTATCAAAAGTCTAATTATTCAAGAGTTAATGTTGGCCCTATCTTAGGAAGATATATAGTTCCCCCAGACTGAAATGTAATATTAAAATGTGATATGAAATAGCTTAAAATAGCTGTTTTAGTCTTTCCTCCAGAAGGTTACCTTAAAAACGAGTCATAAAAGAAAAATCTACAGATGACATATGAAACATGTTTGTCTCAGTAAGTAAAAAAGCTAAATTTAAGCAAATCCATCCAATTTGTAAAGTTTTAAAAGGTCTAATAAAAGGATGCTGCCCGGTGTCAACTGAGGGGTAGGGAAATGTGCCCTCGTCTCTGCTAGTGGCCTGGTGTGACCTGTGGCAGCTCTGTTCTCCTTCCCTCTGCCTTCCAGTGCTCGGAGGAGTGCCTGCCCCACCACCTGTGCACTGGGACCCAGCCATTCTTGGGGCCTTGAGTACAGGAAATGAGCAATTTTCCTCTGTCTTGCATCGTTATGTTCTTCCTCTTTATTTGTTCACTCTGTTTAACACATAAGCATGTACTTTAAAAAATTCTGTAATTTCTATCTTCAAAAAAAAAAAAAAAATCCAGCTTGATTCCCAACTCCTTCCTTCCCAGTTGCTGCCCCATTTCTTTGGTCCCTTTATCAGCTAAAGTGATGGGGAGAATGATCTAAAGAAGCTGCCTTTGGGCTGGGGATACAGCTCCGTGGTAGAGAGCACTCCTAGCATGCATGAGGGTTCCATGTCTAGAACTACAGAATAAATAAGTAAATTAAAGAATAAGCTCGCCATCATTAATTTATTTCTTCCCATTCTCTCAAGAACACGCTCCAGGGAGGCCTCTGCCTCTGCCACTCCATGGAAACAGCCCGTGACTTCTGCCATCTCCAGGCCTCAGTTTACCTGGTAGCAGGTTGCACAGCTGGTCACCCTCTCTTCCTGGATTCTCTCACATTACTGGCTGTTCCTTCACTAGATGCTCACCTTCCAGAACTCTAGGCATCTTGTTAAATGTGCTCCAGGGATCGGTGCTCTTGCCCTTCGCTGGTTTCCCCAGGTGCCCTTCGCTAATTTTCCCCAGGTGAGCTCAAGGATGTAAATGCTGTCTTCACTGGTGATGCCCAATATCTCCCCAAATTCCAGATTTGTTTGCTGAACTACTAACTTGACATCTCCACCTGGCGTCTAATAATCATGTAAAACTGAAAAGGTTCAATCTTAGCTTGTTCTCCCCTTGCCCGTCCCTGTCTTGGTAAAAGACAACTTCATCCTGAAGCTGCTCCACCCAGAAAGCTTAGGTCTTTTTATTCTTTCTCTCACACTCCACAGCCAATCCAACAAATCCTGTTGCCTCTATCTTCAAGGATATATATACCCGACCTCTTCTCAACATCTCCATGAATTCCGCTTTGGCCCTGGAGTCTGCAATAGTCTCCTGCCTCCTCTCTGTTTCCGTCCTTCCCCACTGTGGTCTCCTTCTACCAGGGCAGTTAGAGGGATCCTTTCAGACAATAGGATATGTTTGATTATCTGCTGCCATGGAGGACCCCTTTTACTTTAAAAACAGTGGGTGCAGCACTTTTGCTTGTTTTAAAAGTGATGCTTTATGGAAAATGCCTCCAAAATGAAAGCAGATAAAAGTGAAGCTGGGGCTGTGGCAGAGGTCACATGGGCAACTCAGCACTCCCTCCCTCACGCCTATGAGGTGCTGTGGAGAAGGCAAAAGTTCTAAAACCCACTGCTCCAGAACAACTAACAAAACACTTTCTAGTTTTCTTAAAGGTCTCACAAAAAGAGCATTCTTAAAGAAATTGGGATTCGCAGAAGCTTGATTTCAGGGTAATTGTCCCTCAGTTCGCAGTAGAAACTTGTGTCTTATGCACAGTCCTATTAAAAATCTTGGCAGAAAGACCCAAAAAGCAGTCATTGGCCACAAATAGCTATGAGATTGCGGCCAATCTGAGAGAACAAAACTTCTTCGTTGGGGCTGCTTTACTACACTTTTACACAGAGGTTACCCTAATATTCTCTCCAGTTGAGGCTCATCTTTACTACTTTTCCTCTGTAACAAAAATTGCTAAACATTTTTTTTGGTCTTTCTGATTCTAGGTTCGATATCTACATACTACCTAGAGAATACAATTTTTTTAGCAGGGAAGAAGCTGGACAGTGAATAAGGGAGACAGGAGAACAACTGATGCTTTTGAATTATGGTGCAGGAGACGAATATTGAATATACCATGGACTGCCAAAAGAACCAACAGATCTGTCCTAAAAGAAGTGCAACCAGCGTTCTCCTTGGAAGTAAGGATGGCTAGACTGAACCTTACATATTTTGGACATGTTATTAGGAGGGACCAATCCCTGGAGGACATCATGTTTGGGAGAGTGGCAGGTCAAAGAAAAAAAAGGAAGACCCTCAACTAGATGGATTGACACAGTGTCTGCAGCAATGGGCTTAAAGAAAAAATATCGTGTGTATGGCACAGTATTGGGGAATATTTTGTTCTGTTGTATATAGGGCTGCTGTGAGTTGGACCTGACTTGACAGCACCGAACAATAACAACAACAACATTTTAAGGGAGGGAGGTGTACTGAAGGAACAGCAAAAAATTAAGGAATGTGTTGTTGTTGTTAGGTGCCTTCGAGTTGCGTCTGACTCATAGCGACCCTCATAGGGTTTTCAATGGCTGATTGTTTTCAGGATTGCCTTGGGAGTGGATTGCCATGTCCTTCTCCTATGAAATAAATTCTGTGAGGCTGCCAGGCACGGTGTTGGTGCTTCCCCTGTTATTCCTAGGGTTATCAGTGGACATCAGTTTGTTTGAAGGGGCCGCCTGCCAGGCCCATTCTCCAGTGCTTGTGGTGCTGGGGATCAAACCTGGGTCCTTGGGGAGAATGGAGTAATGCTCTACCAACTGAGGTTTCTCTAAAACAGACTAAATGCCATGATGTTAGGGAAATAGTAGGGATTCTATGGACTTGATTCCTATTCTTGTTTCTCGGGTTTGTCACTGCTCATTTTTCATCAGTAAACGTCGGGCAATAGTTCCCTCTACACCACAGACAACCACCTGTTCTTATTTGCCCTGAGCCTCCTTGGCTTCTTGAAAGTATTTGTTTGCAAACTGGGGTGGATGGTTACCTTATTTCCCTGTCCAAAGTGAGACAAGAAGAAGGTAAGATAATTCAGAATATTTCATATACTTTATCTGAAAGAAACTCAAATAAATTTTATTATTATTAAACTGCTCTCTTTGTTTTATGTTTGTGTTATGGGATTCCTGGCTATGAAATCAGAAATGATTCAGAAATTCAACAGAAACAGCTTAAAAGGGATGCTTTTACTTACACACTTATGGAAACTATAAAAATGTTGCTACCCAATCATAAATCTTTTGAAAAATAAAGAAGCTAAAATATCAGAAGTAAACTGTTAACTCCATAGATATATTAAGGGTATAAACCATTACACCTACATATAGAAAGTTATTCTTGCTTTTAATATCTTACCTATAACCGAGACTTTAAGTAATTCAATTTTATCCGTAAGGCCTGCAGCTTTCAGGTTTTCACATGCACCAAGTAACTGTGAGTCACTGACATCAGCACCCATGTAATACACAGCCTAAGGGGGAAGAAATTCATATTTTAAGTACAAATGAAACTATTAGGTACTTTGGTAGTTAAGAGAATCTACTTGTATTTTCTCAATGGATAAAAAGGTGAAAATAACATTCTTTTGTTTGTTTTTGAGACAGAGTCTCACTATATAGCTAGATTGGCCTCAAACTTCCCGTGTAGCCCAGACTAGCCGTGAACTTGTGGTCCTCTTGCTTCCACCTCCCAAGTGCTGGGATTACAGTTGTGTACGATCATGCCTGGACCTAATAAATTTTTTAAATTCAAGTTAAAACAAACTTAGAGTAGTTTTCCAAAGTATTTAATAGCAAAAATTAATTTTTTGTTATGAATTTTAAATCTGTTAATATTTTATAATAACAAATGTCTCAGGAACTTAGAGACTAGTGTGTGGATCACAACTAATTATTAGAATCCTGTCACATTTTCCTAAATTTTTCACAGCATTTAAAGGAAGAGTATGGTGATTTAATTAACATTTCATAATGTTTTCACTACAGTGAACAGAGGGTCATATAATTTAAAATAATAATTCCAAAATACATAATCTACTTATAAATAAGTGGTAAGTAACTAGATATACTGATGAAAGTAAACATTGCTTGGTTTATACCAGACTTTACAACTTACTGGCCATTCTTTAGCAGCTTCCAAAAGTATTGTTCCAAGTCCACACATTGGATCTAAGACGAATGCACCAGGCTACAGACAGAAATAAGAATTTGATGGTATTAGATCTGCAATAATAGGTCTATCATAAAAGAAACCTAAACCTGGAGGAGTCCCTATTTCAAGAGTAAAGATACCTTTTCATACTTTCATAGACCTTTCTGAGAGTTTCAGCCCTAAGGCAGAAACATGCTTGCACAGTGGTAACACCAGAGAGGTAGCCAGGGAATGCTATCCAGATGGGCTGGGGTATACTGCATGTCTAAAACAACATGTAGCTCATGCTGGAGGGCACCTGAGGCTCTGCTCCTCACTCTGAACCAAGGCTGATGTAGTGGTCACCATCCACAGTGCCACTATCACCATGCCAGAGATGGAAGGCATGACAAATTGGGCACTGCTTTGAAAGATGACACCTCCAAGTGACTCATATCACTTCCACCAACATTTAACTGGCCAGGGTGTATTAGTCACGTGGCCTGTATAGTTTCAAGGATCCAGGAAAGTGTAATACTACCTGTGCTTGGGAAGAGAAGAGTAATTTTGGAAAAAAAGTAATTACTCCCACACTGGGGATCACACATCAGATCTTGTAGGACTGTAGGATTCTGGTTCTGTTCTGAAGATTGGCTACTATTGAGGGTCTGAGTGAAGGACTCACATGACATTACATTTCAAGAGGATTGTATTGGCTGCTCTGTTGAGCACAGACCAGAGGGGTAACAGTATTAATAAGGAGGCTAGTAAAGAGAGTCCAGGCAGGAAGGGATGGGGCTTGAATTAAAAGTGATATTGGTGGAAGTGGGTAGATTCTGGATATATTTTTAAAAGGTAGAACCAAAAGAAAGGATTGGATGTAAAATATTAAAGAAAGATAATGGCCTGGAATGAGAGAATTTTTTGGCTGAGCAATGGGAAGAAGAGCTACCTGTTACTGAAATGGGAATAGAATTGGGGAGGAAAAGACTTGGCGAAGACAGGAGTGTACTTCTGGACATGTTAATTTGAAGACACCTTAGACCTCCAAGTACAGATGTCAAGCAAGTGACTGCATATATGAATATAAAATTCAAGGGTTCAAAGTTTGAGCTACAGGCATAAATTTGGGAACAGTCAGTGTGAGTCAGTTTATAAATGGTATTTAAAGCATCAGAACTGGATGAGACTATCTAGGAAGCAAGAGAAGTTAAAAAAGAGAAGTCTATGCTTTGGGCATAGAAAAGCTGTGGCAAAGGATCTCTTTAAAGTATTGGAAAGTAAAGACGTCACATTGAAGACAAAGGTGAGCCTGACTCATGCCATGGTATTGTCAGTGGCATCATATGGTTGTGAAAGCTGGGCATTGAACAAAGGAGACAGGAGAATTGATGCTTTTGAATTATGGTGCTGGAGACAAATACTGAATATACCATGGACTGCCAAAAGAACCAACAAATGAGTCCTAGAAAAAGTGTAACCAGAGTGCTCCATGGAAGCAAGGATGGCTAGACTACATAGTCAGGAGGGACCAATTCCTGGAAAAGGACATCATGTTTGGGAGAGTGGCAGGTCAGTGAAAAAAAGGAAAACCCTCAACTAGATGGATTGATGTAGTGTCTGCACATAAATAAGATCATGTACCTGGCACAGAATCGGGGAGTGTTTTGTTCTGCTGTACATAGGGTTGCTAAGTTGGAGCTGATCCAATAGCATCTAAAAGCAACAATGCTTTGGGCCCTGGTGATCTCTTAAGTACAGATGTTTAGAAGACAAAGATCTAGTCGTGCATACTGGGAAGCAGCACATGGGTATATAGGAGGAGAACCTAGATGGGTGGTTTCAAAACCAAATGAGAAAAACTGTTTTAAGGAGAGTGATTGTGGCACCAAAATGCTAAGAAGATGAACAGATACAGTGGAGTATTGATGATGAAAGCCTGACAGAAGTGGGTACACAAGAGAACGAGAAGAAAGGAAGTAGAGACAGCAAATATAGACAACTATTGAAAAGAGTTTTTCAGGAAAAGGAAGTGGAAAAATGGGGTGGCAGCTGAAGGAACATGTGGGTTTAAGAGAGGGTTTTTAATTCTTCAAATTGCAAGATGTTACAGCCGGTGTACACACTGATGCCAAGGGTCCAGTAGGGAGAAAAAGTCCTTGAATATGCAAGAGGAAGCGAATATAGAAACCAAGTATTAGAGCAGCACAGACAGCTCACTATTGTAATGACAATAAGGCAGAATATGTGGGGCACAGGTTCTGGTCTGTTGGTAGATTTGGCATGGTGAACACGCAGAAGTTCTCTTCTGAGTTTAATATTTAAGTCAAATCAGAAGGGAGAGAGAGAAGTGTGGACACAGAACTGACTACACTGATAGAACATAAAATCCAAGCTGTAAAGGAGGGATGAGGTGGTGGGCTAGATCAAATGATTGAAGCTCCCTAACTTCAGCATTATGGGAGAAAGATGGTAAGCCACTCCAGAAACAATCCTGAAAAACAGTCAGCCATTGAAAACCCTATGAGTGTAGCTATGAGTTGGACACGACTCAACAGTACCTAACAACAACAACAAGCTTTGGTATTAGGGAAGTAGAGGAAGCAAACAGGAAAGAGAATGTGGTGAAGAATAGAATTCTTAAAAACAAAACAAAGCAAAACAAACACACACACAAAAACAAGTGGGGGAGGGAGGGGGAGAAAGAGAGAGAGAGAGAGAGGGACAGAGAGAGAGAGGGAGGGAGGGAGATAGAGATAGAGATAGATAGATAGATAGATCACTATATTGGCCAGGCTGGCTTCAAACTTTTGGACCCAAGTGATTGTCCTGTCTTGGCCTCCCAAGTATCTGGGACTATCACATGTGCCACCATGCCTGGCTAAGAACAGAATTTTTTTTTTTTTTTTTTTTTTTGTGGTCCTGGGGGTTGAACTCAGGGCCTCGTGCTTGCATGCTTTACAAGTGCTGTACCACTGAGCTGCACCCCCAGCTCATTTTTTCACTTTTTGAGACTGGGTCTTGCTAAATTATGCAGACTGTCTCTGGTCTTGAACTTGCGATCCTCCTGCCTCCACCTCCCAAGTCGCTGAGATTATAGGCAAGCACCACCACACCCGGCTAAGAACAGAATTTTTGAAATTAAAAAATCCAGAAGGCAAAACCTTCTGGGTATGTCAAGGTCTAAGATGTGACTATGGCAGATCATCAGAGGGAGAGAAGCAGGTTACTGACTGGCTATGGAGATCACAAAGACTTATGACAGGAAAAATGGTCTATACACTAACAGGAATGCTAGAAAGAGATCTGTACATGACTGCCATAATCTGATGACATGCATTCTGAGGGCACTGAGAAGGTCTAGGCAGAATCAACCACCCAGAGGGGCCACTGGGAAGCAAGCAGGATACCTACCCCACCTATAGGCCCCACGGTACAGGGATGTGGAAGAACAAACATCCATCCCTTGGTATGTCTACAGAGGAAGCCAGATCCTCAGGGTGCTCAGGTGTCCATCAGAACCAAAGGGGACCTAATGGAAAGAAACAAAATGTCCTTCAGGAGGGAGAAACTTCTCCCTGGCATTAAGTTCTAGAGAGAATACAATATGGATCTCCCATGAAGGGGCAGTAAGTAATATCAGGAGTAATAATTTCAATAGAAATTTAATAAATTTAATAAATTAGTTTAAATTTTTTTACTAATATCTTAACATGGGCCAAATATTGTTCTGAGGCAGTATTTAATGAGGTAATCTTAGATAGCTTTAAATATTTTTATTTTACCTTAGGATCTTTTCTAGTCATGATACTTGCAGATCTAGAATAGTTCCAAGAAGGAGAGAAGTATTTCTGCCTGCTTAAAACAACAACGAAGATTTATAGAACTTATTACATGTAACTCACTTGTTATTCTATGTAGGAAAAAGAAATGCTTATGGGAAATGTGAAAAATATCTGATATCCCCATTTTAAAATTTAATTTTTAGTGGCACTGGCCAACCTAAGGTTGGGCTGTCTGTGCATGGCTATGGGTACCAAGCTCCAAAGGAGGCACTAGGTGGAGCTGGGACAGGGATGACTTCCATAATGGGCCATTACTCCCTCCTTCCAAAAGGGCTCTGCTGTACTACTTACATCCTTTCACAGACCTCTTGTACTGGGGATCACATTCAGAGAGATATTTCTGACTCTAAATGTTGTTGTTGTTGTTAGGTGCCATTGAGTCGTGTCCGACTTATAGCGACCCTCATAGGGTTTTCAATGGCAGATTGTTTCAGCATTGCCTTGGGAGTGGGTTGCCACGTCCTTCTCCCATGACTCCAAACATAAGCAGGGCAAACTGACAGTAAGGAAAAATTTTGGATTTTTCTGAAAAAATATATTTATATTAAGACAAAGGTAACATTTAAAATTTATACATGGTTATGTAAATTTATATTTAAATTGGGACTGTTGAAATCACTGAAGGTTGGGAAAAGAATAAATGATAATCATACTTCTCTCCTTATACTAAAAGAAATTTGAGGTAAAGATTAAATCAAATAAAGAAATGCATGGTTTCTGGGTACACAGTAATCTGAAAGCAATTCTTCCCTCTAATTCTAACTTCAAGCTATTTATTTCCGTTAAGCCAAGTGGTACTCCTCAAGGTATATGGCACTAGGAGAAGCCCTGGGCTCTACTAGGGCCCAGAGGAAGGGATTAGTACAGGGTTGCCTAGCTTGGGTTGAGTGAGTGATTAGAGAACAGCACTAGACCCTGGAGTGGGGGAAAGAACTAGGGGAAACAGGGAAGAGCTTGCCTTCAGAGATCTACGGTCCCAAAAGGAGACCATGGAACAGAGACCCTTTCCCCGGGTATCCCAGCATGGCTGACAGTTGCCCTATACTGCAGAGCTATTCACCTTTTACCATTTATAAGATTCTAGCCATTCAAGATTCTTTAATAATCACACGTTAGCCCTAGTGAACCAAAAGAAACAAACAAACAAACAAAAAAGGCATATCTAAGGGGAATGTGGCCCCTGCCTAGTGAAACAGAAGTATTAACTACTAGAGGGGGCAGACAGTGATTCTAATAAAGAGTAAGAGCCTTTGTAGAAACTTGAATGTGGCACACACACCTTTCTGAAGCTAAAAAAGCCTCCATGATTTTAAAACTAGTAATGTCAATAAATGAATTAAAGTAGAATACATCTGTTAATCTTGTTATAACTTGGACGATAATGTTTGAGAATATAACCCAAATATGCATACAAGAATTACTATATAATAGTCAAAAGGTTCCATAAATCTCATAAGTTGATAAAAGTGTAAAAGTGATGTAATAATTGCATAATGGAAAAGCAAATGCTATATTACTCTGTTCCCTACCAACATTTACCAATAAAAGGGAAGAAAAAAAGAGAATAACTCAAAACGCAGAGCCAAAATATAAAGAGATGGAAACCATGAGAGAAAGGATAAAAGACTTGGAAGAGGTTTAACATTTTAATAACAGGAATTTCGGAAGTAAAATAAAAACAGGAGACTTTAAATTCACTCAAACGGTTGAGGCAAGAATATTTCTCTAACTCAGAGTACCTGATTTAGAGAAATAATAACAGTTCTTAAGTAGTAACAATATACCCCACATAATAATATTAAGTATCATCATAGCAACTAATACATTTTCTAGATACCAGACATTGTTCTAATTTTTTCATTAATGCTAATTCAATTAGTTTCAATATGATCCTACAAGATATCATTTTCATCTTACAATGAGAAATTGAGGCACAGAGTTGTTAAGTATTCTGCCCTAAACTTCCCAGGCAGTATTTGTTGTTGTTGTTGTTAGGTGCTGTCGAGTTGGTATCCGACTCATAGGGACACTCATAGGGTTTTCAATGGCTGACTGTTTCGGGATTGCCTTGGGAGTGGATTGCCAGGCCCTTCTCCCATTTTTGCGGTGCTGGGAATTGAACTCGGGACCTCAGAGACTGCAGCGCAGTGCTCTACCAACTGAGCTAAATCCCAGCCCCTGGGCAGTATTTAGAACCCAGAATTAGAACCCAGGCAGTCAGACTCAGGAAACACTGGGATGAACAGAAAAGACAGATACATAAGGAGATTCTGGCAATACTCCTAAACTTTAAAAAGAAAACTCATAAGCTTCTGAGTAGGAAGAACAAAGTATCTACAAAGAAAAGAAAAATCACACTGGCATAGCATGCTTATTTATAATTGTTGTTGTAGTTGTTAGGTGTCTGACTCATAGCAACTCTATGCACAACAGATGAAACACTATTGTCAGTGCTTCTCTGCTATTCATAGGGTTTTCAATGGCTGATTGATTTTTGGGAGTGGGTTGCTGGGTCCTTCTCCCAAGTGTGTAGCACCTGGTATTCTCAGGTGGTCTCCTATCTAAGTACTAACCAGGCCCGACCCTTCTTAGCTTCCATGATCTAATGGGATTGGATGCCACAGTGCTACAGCTGCATGCAAATGTTTCATCTACAATACCAGGAGCTAAATGGAGCAGCATCACGGACCTCAGATGGAAAAACTGTAACTCAAGAACTTTCCACCTAGCTAAGTTGGGTACACCTGGGATGAAAGGAACAAATCTGAGGATAGAAAGGATTTCAACCAGTATTTTATTTCAATGCCACTTGTGAGAAAAACACCTAAGAAAAGACTTTAACCAAGCACCAAACAAACCAGAGCAGAGGTCTAAAATAGGGGAACAAAAAGAGAAGAACAAAAATGGTAAGGAGCAGTACATCTTGCAATATACCTTTGTATGTGAATACTAAAATGTGTTATAACAATTCTATTGTAATGATTAAGGATAGGCTGTGTCATGTAGGTAGCAACTAAGAACTTTTGAAATAGCAGGGGCAACTTTAAGCGAAGTTCTGGTTGATATATAATCAATAATTTAGTTCAATCTACTAGCTTGGAGCTCGGAGAGGAAGCTGGTGAAAATGTTTCAAAGGTCTCATTGTAGGGAAGAGAAGAGAAAGGATTGATGATGCGGAAGAGAGGGCAGCTGGGGAAAATGAGTGTCGTGGTAAAAAGAGTATGTCTTTGCAGAGGAAAACAGTTGATATCCCGTTTTAAAGGAATAGTACAATCATGTGTGTTCAATCAAGAGCACTGAAAAGGAACTTAATGGAATAGAATAACCTGTAGTCTCAAGGAGAACAACACAATGATTAGCAGGTAACTTGATCAAACTAGCAAAAAATTTAAAAGTAAGAAGTAATGAACACAGTAAAATAGGAGGAAGATAATCACATGGACCTGTCAGAGCACTTCCTGAATTCCCTCACTGAGGGGGATAGAAAGGATCAAAACAGCTGTGTGCTTGTTAAGAAAATACTTGAATCTGAAAATAAAGTAGTACCAAAGAAATCTTGCTGTTAGGTGCTATTGAGTCATGTCCGACTCATAGTGACCCTCATAGGATTCTCAGTGGCTGATTGTTTGGGCATTGTATCGGGAATGCGCTGCCAGATCCTTCTCTCTCCTCTTGTTTTTGTGGAGCGGGGAATCGAATCCAGGGTCTCAAAGAGCACAGAGCTGCACTCTATCAACTGAGCTAAAGGAGTAAAAATACTAATAAGACATGGTGAAATTTCATTTTAAACTTACTGAGATCAAGAGTACTTTATGTAACAATATAAAAACACAATTTGCAACAAAGTAATAATGTGTATATACCAAACCACATAGAACCTAAATAGTGTGATGACTAGTAAAAATGTAAGAACCTAATAAAGAATAAAATAACATGAGATTTTAAAATATCTCAGAATGGAGCAGATAGTAACAGAGTAAGTCAAGATAATAGAGAGCATTTCTTAACTAGGAAATAAAATTTTCTTCTATTTATAGAACATTTACAAAAACTGATGAAAACCTTGGTTATACAGAAAAATAAATATTAAGATGTAGAGGCTTTATAGGCCATATTTTTACATTATGACACAAAATTAGAAATAATAAAATATGCCTGCAGCTGTACCACTGTGGCTTCCAATCCCATCAGAGCTCGGAAGATAAGCAGGGTTGTTGTTGTTGTTATTGTTGTTGTTAGGTGCCCTCTAGTCGAGTCCGACTCATAGTGACCCTATGTACAGCAGATCGAAACACTTGCCAATTCTGTGCCAGGCAAACAATTTTATTTATGTTTAAGCCCATTGTTGCAGACACTGTGTCAATCCATCTGGTGGAGGGTTTTCCTCTTTTGCGTTGACCTGCCACTCTTCCAAACATGATGTCCTTCTCCAGGGATTGTTCTCTCCTGACTACATGTCCGAAATATGTAAGAGGCAGTTTGGCCATTCTTGCTTCCAAGGAGCACTCTGGTTGTACTTCTTCTAGGACAGATTTGTTGGTTCTTTTGGCAGTCCATGGTTTATTCAATAGATGTCTCCAGAACCACAATTCAAAAGCATCAGTTCTTTTTCTGTCTCCCTTGTTCAATGTCCAGCTTTCACAACCATATAATGCCACTGAAAATACCATGGCATGAGTCAGACGCACCTTCGTCTTCAGTGTGACATCTTTGCTTTTCAATACTCTAAAGAGATCTTTTGCCACAGCTTTTCCTAGAGCAATGCGTCCTTTGATTTCTTGACTGCTGCTTCCATGGGTGTTGATTACAGAGCCAAGCAAAGCAAAATCCTGGACAACCCCAATCTTTTCTCCATTTATTGTGAAGTTGCGTGCTGACCCAGTTGTAAGGATTTTTGTTTTGTTGATGTTTAGTCATAACCCATATTGAAGGCTATGATCTTTGATCTTCATCAGTAAATGTTTTAAATCCTCTTCACTTTCAGCAGGCAGAGTGGTGTCATCTGCATAACGCAGGTTGTTAATGAGTCTTCCTCCAATCTTGATGCCACGTTCTTCCTCATAAAGTCCAGCTTCTCGGATTATTTGCTCAGCGTATAAATTGAAGAGATAGGATGAAAGTATACAGCCCTGATACACACCTTTCTCAACTTTAAACCACTCAGTGTTTCCTTGTTCTATTCGAAC